>JAPYYW010000803.1:0-53073 GCA_030522545.1 Cremastinae sp. A BG-2022a
AAAATCTGTCAAAAATTACTTGGTTTTGAGATAATAGAGTCGCGGCCTCTCGGCTGTAAATGGACTTGCCTCGAGTCGCTGCCGCGACTCTTGATTTTAACCGGTCCGATGTTTAAAGAAATGTCATGAATCTTTATTAAATGGGACGGCCAGCTGACATATTCTGTATGAATATCACGTAAACATTTCTGTTTTTATACTCTTTCAAATATTCTCAAGTTCACATTTTCAAGCTTTTCAGCTGTCTCGGCATAATTTAGGACAGGCGTAGCGAAGTTTTGACAGTGACAGGCAGTTGAATGCACTTGCTAGTACCCCCGTTGTTTAATACTCTGCTTCATTGTAAGATCTTCATCATCTACATGTATCATTTGTCTATACGAAAAATTTTTGTTTTCAACTCTTCTTATATCGAGTTTCAAAGTGTTTTCATTAGGACTAAATATACTTATTAATTATAGCATCGAATCATTGAAAAGATTTCTGGTGATGATATAACTTCACTCGAAAAAGTACTTCATTATTTTTTAAATTAAAAATAAAAATTTTTTCAGAATTTCTCATTACTACATATTTACTGTTATATTTTACATTATTTTATTATATTTGAATATATTGATGTGTTTTTTTTGAGAAGATGAGTTTGATGGGAAAACGAATTCATCAAGCTTTTAGTCGACTCCGTGCGTTAAAGGTATCAAGAAATTTTCTCGACTCGCCCGAAGCATCCCTCGTCATTCTTCCCGTATCAATTTTCACCCCAATCGTGCGTGGACTTCTCAAGTATTCTTGTAATGTTGTTGAATATCGCACGATGAAAAAGTTACTGTGACCCACTTTGCTCATCTCTCTTCGACCCATAAATATTGGCTTTTTTCTATCCAGAAACATCAACTGAGCGTTAAAGTTGTCGGGCTGCGTTGTATTGCGCTATTTTCGTATTTCCTGTCCATTAGTCTTCCTGATGGCTCAATGATTTCATTTCACTTTTGTCAAAATCGCAATATGTTTTTTTTTCATGGCCTACAATTATTTTTTCTATAATTGTATATATATATGCATACAATATAAATAAATAAATGAACGAATTTATATATGCAATGAAATTGTAAAAAAGTCGTAAAAGTAATTTGAAAAGATTGCGGAACGAATAAACGCTTTAAACATTTAAACGCTTTAAACTTTAAACATGACGTAAATAGCAAAAACCAATTTTTTATATTTATCTTTGTTTTTTTTAATGTCTGAACATTATGTAAAAATAATGTAATCGATTTTACTAAATAAATTTAATTCATAAGAAACAATGGATAACAAAATTCGAAGAGCATTACATATGGATCTATTAAAGAGAAACTGTAAAAAACTATTTATCATCAGGGACAACGATCCCTGATGACAAAAGTTAGTTTTATATGATAAATTGTTTAAATTTACACATCATATATTTTTTCTTTTACCTGTAATATATTATTTAATAGTTTTCCTTGTCAAATTCGTAACTCATTTTTAAAACCACAAATAAAACGTATGAAAAGAAATTTGTTCATATTTGAGGAAAATATACATATATTTCCGATAAGAAACAGAGTATTGAAATTTTTAGAATTCAGTAGGATAACTTTGAAATAAATTATAACGAATTACATGATTGAATTTTCATGTTAAAAAATGTAATTACTGTATTTTAATTCTTCATTCCTTTATGTTCATATGTCTTTCGTCCTTCAGATGCACCGCGCAAGTATGCTTTTAATAATAACAACAATGTATGTGTAAAAGCAACGATTATAAATGATTTTACGAGGTTAGCGCCGCGTCAATAAAAACTTGCTCATTAATGACCCTGATGATACGACTTCGAGAGAGAATTGTTCCGATCGATGAGAGTTCACGTCGTATGGAAAGTGGCATTGCAACGTTCGTCGCAGAATTTTTTCATCTAGGCCATTGATCAAGATTCTCCTGGATAAGTAAAAAAAGATAAGAAAAAAAGGCTAGTAAAGAAGTAGAAATTTGCAATCGACGAAACGATAAATCAATTTCATTTTCAAGCGAAACACGATGTTCATAATTTTGCATAAATTAATTATTCGCGTTCACGTTGAGAAAAAAAATCGTTATTGCGAATAAAATAATAAGTAAAAAAATTAAAAACGTAGGCTATACTGGGAAATAGAGAATTTAAATGTGGCTGACGCATCTCTATAGCGTCGAGCGTACAGAAAAACTCGTGTTCGGTGCTGACTATCGCATCGGTAACTGATTTATCAAGTGGTCCGACAAACGCTGATCAAAGACCGAGTCGAAAAAGTACAGGGACGCGACTTTCAGTCACGCGCAGCGGAAAGTTAGCAGCAAAAAAGGATCAATAATTCGAACAAAGTATACGCGTGTCGCTAATTTATTCGCGAGACTAATTATGGCGAAGCAAAGATGGATCGGCGAGTAAGCATGAAAACCGGTATTTTTCACTGAGAGAAATTATGACAGTAGACTTTACCATGCATAAAATGACAACTATACTAATTTCTATTACAAGTAAATATATTTTTATAATAAAATTATGTATATTTAAGGACAATCTAAATAAATTTGATCTATAATAATGTGTAAAGTTGTTACTTTTGTATAATCTGCCAAACTTTTCTCTTAATAATGTCAGTATAAGAAATTCATGTTGATGTATAACTTAAATCGTCAACAAAAAGAATAAATGTAATGTTTTCCAAGGCAAAATTCGTTAAAATGTGCAAAAGCATATATAGGTTTAGTTTAAATTTACGATAATTATTAAATGAAGAAAACAATTGTGTTTCGTGAAATTAAAAAGAAAAATCTAAAAATCTTCAGAAGGTTACACCAATAGAATATATTTTATTGAATGTAAAAATATACATATGCAATTTCATCTAATTATCTTTTCGATTAATTAGAAAACCAGGGAGCTTAGTCAAAAAAATTCTATTGAGTGCAAGTATTTTCGACGATTTCAACGAATTTTGAATTTCGAAAGACGTTGTATTTTTTTGTACGTGTCGGGTGTAGAATATATAATAAGTGAGTTCGATACGTCAATGCTTGATCGACTACCGCTCCGATTACTTCTCAGACCGTTCTTAAAGCGGTTTTCCACTTGAGGTGATTCTTCTCACGATCATCTCGATGAAGCAGATTCTCCATGAAAGCCCAAACCGTCTCGAAGCGTAGACAAATTTCATCTGTATGCTCCCGAATCTTGGGAAAATATCTGCTTTATAAAAGTGCCGGAACAAAGATGTGCCAGTGACTGCGCATTAAATTTAAAAATATTTAGAGGGCGAAAAAATTTGACGAATTCAAGCTTCGGGAATCCGTACCAAAATATATTTCCATAAATATATTTTCAAGATAGATTTTTATGCGCAAGCACAGATAAAAATAAATTAATTAGAAAACAAATCTCGGAAATAAGAGTAATTAGTACATTGTCATTTTGGAGATAAAGGCCATGTTCGGCACGCTATGTTAAAAGATAGAAAATTCAGTACTGACAGTACTGTCAGTCAATTTCCGATCCCGACCAAAGATATAATTTTGAATTTATGTTAAAAATCGAAAATATAATGCAATAGAAATATTAAATTATTTCCACATACTTCGGTAAGTTTCTCGTCTTCTAATACCGGGCATATAATTTTTTTCTTTTTTGATCGCGGCCCACGCGTTAATTTCGGGTTTGTCACGTGCAGCTTTTGTTGATACCGAATCACCCTGTCATCCTCAAACATCCCTCGAGTGTGAAGAATTTTTGATCTTTACCCGGACACATGGTTGAAGATATGAGGAAAAAAGGGTTGTATAAGCTTCTTTCTAAATCGAAAAAAAATATTGACTATCAGAGAAAAGGCATGAAAAGAATAGCCTAAAAGAGACGGTGCCACCCACACAATGTTCATGACATGTCGATTTATTTCTTGAAATTGTTTCTCTTCACGGTCCTTTCGTTTCTTTCCCTCTAGTAATTTCCTCTTCATCCGCTCGTTTTTTCAGCAAAAAGCAATAAAAACTATCCTCAGCAAATATCATAGCTTCCGTTAGAGTAATAAAGAAATTACGGATATAATTTAATATCAATGAAAATCGATATTTCATTAATACGTCATTTATTAGTTAAGAATTAGACCCAAAATTTACTCTGACTTTTTAACGACTTTTCAATATCGTCGAATGTGTAATATAATAATTATATCTTGAACTAAAGGGTTCACGACAATGCGAAAGAAAGCTTTGCTCGAGTAAATAATTGTATAGTTATTCACTATTCAATCTCAATAATTTTCCAAATGTTTAAAAACGAATGAGCTACTAAAAATTGTTATACATATTTATTTTTTTTACTGTTCATTGATTTCGATATAAACTAATTGAAATGTGTAAAATAAAAAATTGATTTGATATTACGATGTAATAACGAACGATTTTGCATTTTCCACGTGTATAAAAGAATATATTGACAGATGAGCAAATTCAGACAGCTTTTTGATGCTCAATTTTTACACTTGACCTCATTTTTTGCCTGAAATCGTTTTGTGTATTTGACATTCGTAAAAACAATCAAAAAGTTTGTTACTTTACAAATGAAAAAATAACGCATCGAAAACACATAACGCCTTATATCGCATCGAAACAATTGATTTTCCGGTCAGAAATTTTCTACTTTTAAACCTGCGTGTCAATTTCGTTCTTTGTGTGACCATCATTATAGTTTGTAATTTGTCTTCCGCTCTAACGAACTTGAAGTTTTGTTAAACCGACTCCTCTTCGGTGAACCGATCACTGAGTGACTATATACACAGAACAACAAATTTCAAATAATGACTTGCGCTGTAATTAATATCGCCGATCACGACTTCATTATTTTGAAGGGTGTTTGTTCTGAATCGCGTTTTCGTCGAACCTCGATGTTTGTTTTTCACATAATCAAACAAAAGTTTGATATCGCATGATATTCTCTATATCTCTCTGTATTTAACGCTTATTTAAATATTTATCCATTTTAGTGACTTTATGTGATTGGTATAGTAGTAATGAAAGGTTTATTTGTAAAAATGACATATTACTGGCCAGGATGTACCTGCATAATGTGGAAGAATGATACAGTATAAATTACAACTCAATAATGTCTTTCGTCAACAAACTGATGGTTTCCTCATGCATTTTATGCATATATGTATGTACATATGTGTATATTATGTACGTAGTTCATTTTTATTTGTCCATTTTTTTCTATGTCTTTCAATTTTAAGTAACAGTTTAAGCATATATTTCAAACATTGCTGACATTTGGCATTGTTTTTAATAATTAAAAATGAAAAAATTTACTGAACCTTTTTAAAATGTGTAACTCATTAAAAAAGTTTCATTATTCACTGGTCAATTTGCAACTTTAAATATAAGAAGCTGTATTTATGTGTATACAACACGTTCATATTCGTTAAAGAGTTCATCTACGCTTTTAAGCAAGGTTTTTCATCGTTCGTATTTTTTGTCCTCATTTCGGATAGTGACGAGAGTTCTTTGCTCTTCCTAAACGAGCAAATGAGGTGTTCATCAAAAAGAAAAAATGTACATAGCAATACGAAAGGCCAAGTGAGGAATTACAGAACAACAAATAAATCGATGGTGTGCATAGAGACTCACAGTATTTTTTAGGTCAAAAGCTCTGCAGGAATTCGTAGAGTTTAATTTAGAATTCACTCCAAAGCAGAGCAGGCATGTCGTTCTTTGCACATCAGTTGTCAAATAAATAATTCGAGTGAAATAAAACGTGCTTTTGACAAACTACTGGAATTTCTTTATCTCCATGCAACGTTTCATATTCGAAAAAGAGACATACTACGCTCAAACACGACCGATACAGCACTAAACATTTTATTGGCAAAATACCGCTTATATAAACTGGTCGAGGATGTTCTTACCACGCAGTCTGTCAGGATAATAATCTGGTTTGCGGGATTTGCTACAGGAAATGAAGAACGGAATAAAAGAAAAACGCAACGATATAAAAAAAAACAAAAGAGAGAATTACGTGATGCTGAAATATAAATAATATAAATATTATAAATATAATTATTGTGTGTCTAATAAAAGTGTTATTAAACCCAAATCTTGAATGAAAATATGTTACGTTAACGAAACCGTTTTATTTTTATTTTTTTATCTTTATTGTTTATATTTCCTTTTTTATAGGCATTTTTTTTATTTATGTTCCGGTCACGTATTTCGTAAAAATTTATTTCTACGCAATTCATAAAATTAAAAAAAAATAGACCATCAATTAGAATGCCAAATAGACAATATTCACATTTTTTTCTAAAAGATAGTCAATAGAAATCTGAATACCGACATGATCTCTCCAAGACACTACGTTTTCGTAAAAGCGTTTTTTAAAATAAATTGTCAGTCAAGAATAATTGGATGTTGAAAAAAGTTTAAATATGTATTCAATCAATCCAAACCGGGCACTTCTGCCTGTTTTTTTCTTTTGTAATCCCGTGTTTTGTAATGCCCAAATCCATGTCTGACAGTGACGAGTCACGGTCTCAGCCTTGGCGACGCTTTTGCGCTTTTTGCCCGCTTTTCAACTGGCTCGACTTTCACACAGACTCAATAAATCACTGTTTACAATTTGTCTATCTCCAGAGCAGATTTTCAAAGTGGTCCTTCAGTCAATGCGTTCCTTAGGGTATCTACTCGAGAAACCTTTTTTTGCAATTGCAAATATATTTTAACGTCAAAGAGTGACATTTTCAATGTCCAAATTTCACATAGTGTTTAATGAAGAACTTACTCTACAAGCTTGAATTTGTTTTTATTATTTTTTATATGTTGAACATGTTTAAAATTTTTGTTTTTTTTTGTTTTAAATTTTTATTCTTCAATTATATAAGTAATTTTCAGCATTAAAATCATTCAAAAACCTATACTATACATAACGAAACTTTTAAGGCAGTCGATTTACCACTTATTTGAATTGTGAATACTTTAAATGATATGTTGTACAACGTAGGTGAAATCGAAAACTAATCAGAATCATAGAAAAAACTTTACATTTATTTTTTATGAATGACAAAAATACGCGTTAACTTCAAAAAATTGACAGGGGTAGCTGATGACGGCGAAGTTAATTGACTACGGGTGTGCGAATAATTCGAATTTTCGAATTATTCGTTCCAAATCGAATATTATAATCGAATCGAATTCGAAATTTTCGAATTATTCGAAATTTTCGAATTATTCGATTCGATTCGATTCGAACGATACTCGCACCCTACAATTGACCAACTTTTGACAACGTATGTATTTTAACGTTTAAACAGTATGTATTGTATATAGGTCATAGGATCCTATAGTAAAAAGTATACTCTTGACGTTTAACATGAGCATATTTTGTCAATAATGTAATCTTTTTTAATAATTTAAACAACTATTAAACTAAAAACATGTAAGTTAAGCACATTGAAAATATTATCTATAGAAGATGTGCGTTTCGAAAAATATCATACAATTTCATTTTTAATCTCGTATTGTTAAATCCTCATGCAGGATAAATGTACGATTTTTTTTAATGTAAAGGAATGCTAGTTCTAGCAATTTATGAATGTAGTGACTTTGAAACTTTTCAGTTAAACTATTTCAAATTTGGCCTAAGATTTTTCATATATTAAGAAACAACCTCCCAAAAGTATGTCCATTTCAGACATGAAGTATTAAGATAGATATTAACATCTTAAGATTTTGAATAGCATTGAGTATAGTAACGCCGCCTTCTTGAGTGATGTTTCTAAATTTACTGTAAGAATAATATTCATGATGTCATCGATAAAATTCAATTTACAAAATTAGGGACACGTTATCATCCGTATATCGTCAATAAGAAACTATGAGTTCTCATCGAGGTCGAAATGAGAAAAATACTATACGAAATGAACGAGCATATCTCTGAATAAGAGAAAACGGGACTTGATAAGAAAATTACGAAAAGGTCGAGAAATCGTCGCAATATCGAAGTTACGTCGTCAGCTTGGCGAGAACTCAGAACCAGAAAATTGTTTCTCGAACTCATGCTGCGGCTGCTACTTTAGTTATGATATACCGGCGATAAAAGACGTAAAGTAATAAGCGGTAAGTCCCGGACTATCTATCGTAATTTTATACGAAACTAGGGACAGGCCGAGTTTTGCCGTTTTGCCGAGGTAATAATAAGATCAAAGGACAATGCTACTGTTTCATTACACGTATATATAATACCAATCCAGTTTCTCTGTTGTTAATAAATGTTCGAACTCAGCAAGCGCATTCGAAAAAGAAACTTTAAGGTAATTCTCGTGAAAAATGAATTTGGACAAAATTTCTTAAAAATTTGCACAAATCTTCTTGGATGTGATCTGATTATGTGGTCTAAATTTTAAAAGGTTTTACCACATAGAACTCGAGATATTTATTGTCAAAGATCACTATTTTCTGCAGTCTCCCATAAGAGCACGTGTTAAATGTTACGATGTTCAACTTTCAGTATTTTGACTTCTACATGGTGAAACTTCTTGAAATTTTGCACAGATTTTTAAATAACATCAAAAAAACTTTGTTTAGCTTTTAAATAAAATCAGACATAAAATTGTTTCAAAATTTTTTAAATCATGTAGCAAGTATACGCGAACTTGGATTACCTTAAATTTAGAGTATGTTGTTCTTTAGTCAATTTGCAACAGCTTTTCTTAATTAACTTATTTCCGCAAATTACTTTGAACGTCTGAAAAACCGAGATGAACATTTTTTATTTGACTGCTGTACCAAGAAAATTACCTTAAGGTGGTTGGTCTGTAAAATTAGCGTCGATAGATTTTGTTAAAACATTGCATAAACTGTCTTTGACATCATGTGTACGCGTGTACCAAATTTTAGAAGGTTCCAACGTGTAGAAGTATCGAGATATTTAATGATAAATATTACATTTTTTGTATCCTTTCCGTACGAGTTCATGTTAAAATAACAGTTTTCAACAATAAATATCTTGAGTTCCAGACGGTGAAGTCTCCTAAAATGTTTTAGCAAGTTTTATATAACATCGAAGAAAATTTATTTATTTTTTTAGAAAAATCTATCGTGAAAAATTTGTTTGTTATATACCAATTATATCGGGTATTTCTGACCTAAGATGACCTTGAAATCAAAGCATGTTACCCTTTAATCAATTCCCAACAACATTCCTTAATAAATTTCTAAAAATAAGGTAAGAAATAAGATTTAAAAAAAGAAATACTAATAAAAAATGATGACATCGCCCTTCAATTTATATAACTTATTTGATATATGGAGTCGATAACAGGTTTCAAATTTGATAAGATTTTACTAAAATTTTTCATTTTTGATTGTTTAAACAATATAACATATTAAAATTATTAAAAAAGAATACTCAAACTATTTATCGATATTACAGTTAACAGGAATCAAATTGACAAATTTATGGAAAAAATATGAAGTTAAAATTTCTCCAATTTATTATAAAGAATTCACTATTAATAAAAAAAAAGATAGTACATCGATCTACACTGAGAACAGATTTAGTTAAAAATATTTCGTCGAAACAACACTTGTTTATTTGAAATAATTAAACTTCAGTTTAATCAACCAAGAATTTAGTTCAATGTGCAAAATAATATCGTTGAACGTATTGAAACAAATATTTTGTTGAATCAACCAAATTTCGTTTTCAGTGCATTATCCTCTTTGTGAGCTTGCTGAGTCGCGTAAAGCGAAGATAGGAATGGTTTCCGGAATTCCAAATCCATTCATGTTCTCTCTCCAGAACTCCCTCATTGAGACGTAATTACGTAGACAAGATTCCAAAGATTCTAAATAATAATAAGATTGAAATTCTGAATGGTCGAATTTTCATAATGAGAGTAATTCATCTGAATTAAAGTTGGATCGTTTCTTGAACACACGTGCCTAAAATCATGATTAAGCAGTTCGAGTACATTAAGAAAATGTATTTACCATTGGAGTACATTGGCTGTATATGTTCATTGTTGAAGATTGCAATGTCCTTTTAAAAATATCATCAATCTCTATAAATATGTCAGTTTCTTATAATCGTTTTTAATTATTCGGTTTTTAAGATAGTTGTATAGTTTTATCGATTATTTAGGATTTTGTTTAAAATTGGTGCAATTATTCTTTGACATGTTACACATATGCGTATCAAATTTTAAGAGGTTTCACCACTTAGAAATTGAAATATTTATAGTACTAAAAATTCCAATTTTCAATGCTCTTCCATAAGAGCCCCTGTTAAATATTGCCATGTTCAATCCTAAATATCTTAAATTCCAGGTGGTGAACCTTGTTCAAATTTAGCATAGCTCTTTATTGTACTTCAAAGAAGCTTCCTCAAGTTTAAAAAAAATTCTATTATGATTTTTTTAAATTTTTATACATACGTAGCAATAAGTACAAATCACCTTGGATGACCTTGAATTTTGAGTACGCTTGAAACAATTTACAAAAACTATTCTTAATTGATTTAAGCTCAAAAACCACATGGTATGGAGATAAATTGAGATTGAGAAACTTTTGATTTGACTGTACCTATAGAACTACCTTAAGACTTAAAAGTGATGGTTTATTATGATTGATTATCTATTAAATTAGAAAAATATAAAGAAAAAGGATCTTCTAACTATTTAAAGTGATTAGAAAAATAGATCTTATATAAAATTTGAATAAACTTGAAATTTTTGAAAAGTGAATAAATTTTTGAAATATGTTATTCCTAAATATGTAAAAAAAATCCTGCTCATTTTAAAGTCGTTTTAAATTGTTTTAAAGTCGATACGCATTTGGAGATGACCAAAGGCAAGTGACAAGAAGAGAGGAAAAAATTGAAAATCAGTCGTTACATAACGTGACCGAGGAAAATTGCTAGGGGAAACAACCTTGGAACTTCAAGGAAGAAAGTTCAAATCGTAAGATTAGAGTAAGCAAGGAAGACAGACGGAAGTGGGATATGGCAGAGAGAAGACGTTGATTGATTGATGTATTTATCGGGACTTGGTTCCTAACGAATTGAAGATAGAAAAAGGTGTCGTTAACAGAGCAATAAGTCGTGAAAGAAAAAATCGTGATCCACGAAAAAAAGACATCAAGCGACAAAAAATATATAAATAAAAAAAGAACGTGTAGGAGTAAGTGACCGCAATGAACAAGATTTTTCATCGTCAAGTAGTGTTACGGAACAAAACAGAATTATCCCTTACGGGTGCATCGAGCATAAAATTTAAATTTCGTTACGATGACACGTGTCATTAATATTTTTAAATCACAGCCAATTGACTTGAAAGCACTTAAAGTTTGACCTTTTTGGGATCGTTCAAAGAAGTCTCATCGGTGGCGCGTGCGTGCTCAATTGTTGAGACAACGAACTTACGGAAACTCTAACGTTAAAAAAAAACAACAAGTAAAAGCGAGAATTAAGAGAGGAACATTCGTTTTAACTTTTGATTCATCGTAAGTATAGTAAATGAAAAAATAAAAACAAGAATAATAGCTTGAAAAAGAACAAAGGTCCTTGATAGGGAAAAAAAACTAAAAAGATTTTTCACTCTGGAGAATTAAATCCCGAAAAGCTTTTCCAATAGGTCCAAAAATCGTTAATCACCTCAAGTAAGATCCGTAAAAAATAATCTTATATAAATGTTTCACAAAAATAACAGTGTATTTGCACAATAAACATATTCTGCTTCCGAACACTGTACGAAATTTTCACATTTTTTGTGAATATTATGTAGGAGTTAAAATTGTAATCCCAAAAAAGGCTCTGAGATGATAATCCAGCAAAAAAAAGGGCGAGTTACATTTTTTATCGTTCTTTTTCGATATGCTACTTCGAAAAAGTGCTATTTCAAGGGAAACTCGTTTGCGAATTGCTTATTTTTAATTCAGACAACCTTGATTACAGCAAACGGAAATAATGCTCCGTGGATAAGAATTATCATCGATTTCGCAATTAAAGCCTGCGATCACAATGGCCCACGTGAACGCATGACAAATGAAGATGTTAATCTAAACTTCTCAAACGAAACTGGGGGTCAGTCATGAAACACTTTTGCATATTTTATCGAGTGTTATACATGTCGACAAACTACATAAAAAACATCTTTATTTATTTACTTACGTATAAATATTTCATGCCAGCAACGACCTTTTTCAATAGACTTGCAAGAAAAGTATAAGAAACCTCATAATGGTATTTCGTGTCCATTCCGACAGATCGAATCATCACACGGTTTAAAATAAACTTGAATATTAATATAATAAATAATATTAATATAATAAAAATAATAATAAACTTCTATATTGATATTATTTTTGTCTTTATAGTACTGCTGAATAAAAAAAATTTATTTTTGTCTGATAGATTAAATCTTCGTTCTACAATAGGTAGTTCTAAAGGCGAAAGAATATTTACTGAAAAAAGGCCTCCATAAAATTATTACACTGACTCCACTTGAATAATAATAATATAAAATGGAGGGTTACCAACAGGAGTAATAAAAATTATATAGCCTGTTGTTTTCAATCTCTTTTGTAATCATTCAAAATGGTGCAAAATTAGCACAGGTAATTTTGGTCCTTTATATCCAGGCATAATTAAATATTATTTTCAAACCAATTTTGTAAAATCCGTATATTTTCCTTCAATCATTTAACAAAGTATGCAGAAAATTCGTAATAAGATATTTCGAAATTAGTATTTCATGAAAAGTCGATTATCCGTGTAATTATCAGCAAATCCCGCGTTTTTCATGGCCCCTTGATCACTATTATGATTAATTAAAACCGTTTTTGAGTATCTAATTGTCAATTATATTTTTTAATCGATCAAAAAAATATGATGAGCATTCGATCATAAAGTCTCATGACAAAATTAGCATTTATTGCTCACATCATCTGTTTTTTTTCAATTGATTATAAAGTTTCTTGGCCTGTCGATGGAAAAATTTCGTTGGGGTCAGTTCACTAATGAATTCCAATTCTTAAATTATCTTGTAATAACTCGTTTCATATATAAAAATAAAAATACTTAATATTGACAATAACAATTTTTGAATGATCATCATATAATGTTTTACGAAGTCAATTCGAGTCTGAACTTCAATCATTTAATTGCAGAGAAATTTTCGAAGTTCGAGGTCTTATTTCAATAAAAGAATATAATGATAATATATTGGACTGAACGTGCTCGTCGATTAAAAATAAACAGCAGTAGAGGTCGATCAAGACGTATCGATTTGTCTAAATTTTCTTGTTGATGCGATGCATGCTCGTATCGGACGAAGACTTATCAATCATCTGTAAATCCAAATGGTGAAGGACATAAATAAATTACGGAACAATGACAATTTTAATGAAAATGATAGTGTCCGAAAAAAAGCGAGCGAATGAAAATTGTTTAATAAAAAATCATTTTCATTGTAAAATCTTGAAACCTTAATAATTAAATGTCATAGCATTTACAGAATAAACGTTGTATTTGGAATCAGACTGGTTCGAATGAGATGGTCATTTGACAAGTGAAATTTGATAGTCAGAAGATCTCATCAAAATCAATATTAAATTTGATTCCAGGCGCTTTTGACGTTTCGAGTATCCTCGAGAGCACAGTGCACGTAATTGGGAGGGTCACGATGGGATAAAGCCGCAATTCGAGACACATAATTGCACGTGATATTTGGGACTAATTCTCGATATCTTTGTAAAGAGCATGTCTCCACAAATACACTATATATTCTGGCAATGCTTATTTGATGTTTGAGTCTAATTTAAGTATATCAAAGACTATATTGCGTTTTTTTCTTATTCGCTTAAGGTTTATTTGGGAACTTTAAACAATTTTTTAAACGATATTCATATGGAATTGTATTTGGACGATCGCCAACAAATACACTCTTTTCGAGTCTTTATCATTTGGCCAATTTCCAAATCGCTTTAAATTATTTTCATCGTGAAATCAAAACGACCCGCGTTAAAAGTGTCTACTGAACCGAGAAAGTTCTATCAAGACCCAGAAATAGAAACTGGAAGCTTTTTAAATTCTTCCGCGAATTTTTGCTTTGAGGCTGGTCGAAACTTGATTTTCAACAATTGTATTTTTAATAAATAATGTTTCAATAGAAATATACTTTTCTGTTCATTTCAGATTTTATAAGTATATACAGTGTACATACACACATTGTATAACAGGTTCATTAAGGAACTGCGAATTTAATCAACTTCTGCTGGTTTATTGATCAGCAATTAGCGATGCATATTAACTAGAAAAAGAAAATGATGAAAAATCAATATGTTGGAATATTTTGTTGGGAAAGTATTTTCTCCGTGGCTCATCATTACGTTTAATATCTTATATGCATGGTAATTGAAATATTGTCCATCAAATTTAATACACATTACTTGATTGATTGAAGAGAGTGAATATCAGCATCAGCAATTATTTTTATTAATAATATATAATCAGCGCAAAGACAATATTTTGCTGATGGAAAAATTGTTAATAGAAATTAAATTCAATTAAATAATTAAGTGAAAAAGTACAATACAATTTTTTTATAGTGTCATTTTTTCAATTTTTTGCATAGTACATGTGCATTTATTTTTCATAGAAAAAACACGATACAATAGTGGACTTGAGAAAATAATAAATACACTTTTAAAGACGTAAAAAATAAATTCAATCAAAGTTATCAAGTAGAAAATTACATTTTTCTTTTAATAATTGTGTTCAATATTCGTTTGAACGTAACGTAATCCAATCGCTCTCCGTTCTATAGTTCCTTTCCCTTAGGAAAGCATAATGATACATAACACGAAGGGAGAACCTCAAATCTAGGTCGCAGTTGCTTTTATTCACACTTATTATGCCCGATGTTGCTTTACGTGAGTGCATTCCGAAAACTCGAGATTCAATGGGATCCGGTTGAATTTTACTCTTGTTAAAACTTATCGGTTGGTCGCGTTGTAAATTTATTTTCTCGTATCGCAACTACACACTATAAGCTAGTATTGTAAATGTTATCAGGATTGTCACCAACGGATAAATCTATAGAATTGTTGCGCGATGAATCAGAAAAATTTATAGGTTGTTTTTTAAAACACATTTTAAAAAATGTTTCCAATGTATTTTTCCAGTTTTTTATAATGCTCCGATCTCACAAAATCGTGAGTTCTCACCACGAGAAATATTGTGCGACGCCGCTAAGCATATTAAACCCTATTGAAAATATTGTAAGTACAGATTGGTAAACAGTCGGTAAACCGTGACCCAATTAAAAAATTCATAAATCGATAAATCTTTTTTGTCACAGAAGGTATGTTTTGCCTCGTATTTTCCGGTTTTTATAAAAGTATTATGAAATGTAGGATATTATTCATTTTTTCGATAACGAAGCATGAAACAAGTCTCAACGGAAACAGAGGAAATATTTATTAATAATATACTTTTACCGATTGATTTTTTATATGTTGTTTATAAGGATCTGCTTGTTTTTTGCTATACATTTGTTATAAGGCTATTTGTTATAATTGCTATACAAGAAATTCTTTGTTCCTTGTAAAGTACTGATCCATTTTTCTATTTAGTTTTATTATTTCCGTCATTCTGCACGACATGAATCGTAAATACTTTAATTCATATTGCATAACACGTAATACATATTTCAAGTTGAAGTATAGTTGTCTCGTCAACACGTGTTTCTTAGGAATTGCATAAAATTGTCTGTTAAATCACCACTATATTAACATCTGGTCAATTAAAAAATATTTTCACCATTTGGTGTAAATGCATCACGGGAAGTTATGAAAAAAACATGATATATATAGAACGCGAGAAGTTTATCTTACGTAGGTACAGATTTCCTACATAACATAAAAAGTAACTAAAAATTTGCAAAAAAATATGAATTCTCCCGTTTTTTTATCACGACTATTAACGACAATTTTATGAAATAAACAACAAAAAATTTCGGTGACCAATGTTATACTGTTTGTATTTTTTTAAATGTTAAACTAAGAAAAAATTGAAAATCAAATAAAATATTCTGTATAATTTTATTACGTATAATAAATTCAAATAGAATTTATTATACGTAATTTATTATACGTAATTTATTAGAATAGAAAGACGAAATGGAAAAAGAAGAAAAGAAAATGTATTAAGAAATTGAAAATTTCGGTCACGAATGAATTCATTGACACATATATTTCAATATAATACATTTTGATTTTTATAAAATATTGGTTTATAAAAGAGTGAAGACTCTTCAAATTTTAATCACACTCGGGTGTGACGATGGAAGATGAACTTGAAATACTGTCGCTGACAAATGTGAGTTTTCCATGATAAATTGATGAAATTTAGACCTTAATTTAAATTTTTGCTATAAATTTGTCAACTTTTTTTGTTAGCTGTAATAAACTGACAGTTTATGCATACTTTATGAAGTACCTTGACACTTGATATTATTTAAAAAATTTTAAATAAAGAAGTTTAGTAGGACTTTTTCAATATTGTATATAATTTTTATGTACATAACAAGTATAAATTAAACATATGAAACTAATTTGATACTGATATTTCTGTTTCTTGTATATTTTTGCATTTTGTTTATGAACTTTTCGTATAAAATTCTGAAATCATGTAGTGAATGTAGTGAAAATGTAATACTCTTACCCAGCATTTTGAGTACGCGTCGAGACGATCTTCCGGTGTAGTGCCGACAGTTCGTTTCTTCCCTGCGACTGGATCCGCTGATGGTCGAGGACGAGGCGCGTCCGTAAACCCGACGGTGTTCGTTTTCCCTCTTCATCATGTTCGACTGGCGTAGCTTGAGTCCGATGAGGATATAAAGCACAGTTATGAGAATCATGGGCACAGCGAAGAAGAGAATCGTCGATATCTCGAACGAGTGCTGAATGAGGATTACTTTGAAAGCGCACATCACATAATCCGGACTCAATTCCGGATGTTGAACGATGCCGAATTGCATCGCGAGGGGAGTCGCGAACAGAAGGGCGACCAGCCAAACCCCGAGGATCAATTTTATGGCTCGGGACAATTTGGACATGGTCTGGGACAGAAAGGGATGGCAAATGGCGACGTACCGCTCCGCGGTGAAGGCCGTTATCGTGAGGACGCTCGCGTTCGTCGAGCACTCTGCGGCGAGGCCACGGAATCGGCAAAAGTGCTCGCCAAAGATGTACGGATACTTTGACCAGACGAGATAAATCTCGACCGGTAGTCCAGATATCAGGAGCAACAGGTCCGAGACCGCCAGACTGAACAGGTAGTAATTTGTCGCTGTGTGCATCGACTTGTTGCGCGCAATCACGATGCACGTGCTCACGTTCCCGATCATTCCGGTTATGAAAATCGAGAGATAAATAATCGTAATTGGCAGAACAATGTACAGGGCGTCACGACGCGCCCCGAGAATTCTGTATATAGCCTTCTCGTGAGAAATTTCGGATTCGTCGTAATAATCGGAACTCAGGTTCGACGGTCGATAATCCAGCCAGGACGAAGTTTCCTCACTCGCAAACGCACCCGGCACTGTTGAAGAGTCCGAAAAAAATGTTTCTTCCATCATTCAGCCTCGTCGCACTCTTCCGAATTTTGATCTGCCACGATTTTTCACTCTATACTGTCCACTTTTATATAATAATCAAATTTTTGGATGAACGATTAACAGAAACGCACTCGCACATTGGTTTATCGTAATTGAAAGCGTTTCAATTAGCAATTCGTTTAGCAATGAAATTATTCCGACGCCTCTGCAGTTTGTTTTTCTTTTTTACTGTCTCTCTCTCTCTCTTACATGTTTTTGCACACTGTCGTCATTGAACGAACAATTCCCGCAATCGAGGAAAAACAAAAGTTTTCCCGTACAATCGATAACGAAGCGTCATTTGATTTTTCAATCCGCGCACTCATACGTCGTTGAGAATACGAGAGGTACGTATCTGGACGTCAAAAAATCTCGAGCAATCACATATTCGTTACTTCACCAGACTTATTTGAATCGTTATCGATCATTTTTTATTCCGGGTTGATAAATTTTTTCGTTAGCGAATTATATCGATTATCCCGGTTGTTCGGTGCGGAAGTTTTCGATTTTCGGCGAGCACGTGAGCGAACGAGGAGGTGCGCGAACGCCGGCCAACACTCGAAAGACGATAGCGGGAAGACATCGCTGCGGAACGGCAGAGAAAAACCGTCCCGTAACGGCATGCGCCGTATCTCTGTACATAAAAAGCTGCCTGCGGTTCACAATCGCCGCTGCGTCGCCGCCGTCGCGCTCATCCGTTGTGCCAGCCAGCGCAGCGAGTAGTAATGTCCTTTGGTGCTCAGACGAGACCAGTTTTTTCTTCTCCTTCATTATATCGCGCGATCACTCGAATAACTCCACACTCATCGTACTGTAGAATAAATTGACAGTCATTTGTGTCCCGATCTCGTTGCATGCTCGTTGAAATATCGCGTATAATGAAGAAGCGAATAAAGAAGAAGATCGGAAGGCGAAACGAAATTTTTACAATTTATGTTCAGCCAAAGTCTGATATTTCTCTTTTTTTTCTCATTTTTTATTCTTTATACCTATGATGTCTCGCTCGTTATCTGTTCCTTGAATTGAAATTTTTGTCGATGGTGCATGCTCTTGTTGGAACAGATTGAAAAACACGCACGAGTCACGCACACGCAATATTTTGAGGTGGTTGCATTGATGACGAACTGACTGTCATTTAGAAAGAATGTCTGAATAAATTGTCAACTTAATTTCTTTTGATTTTTGATTGTATAATAAATATTGTAAAGAAAATACATTTATTGATAGTACAAATGCTGAAGAAAAAATGATAAAGAATAAAAATTATAACAATTTTTTTATAATAAAAATAAGTTGTAAATAAATACGATAAGTATTACGTTCCACATTTTTTGTCATATTTTTTTCTTCAACTGCGTTACCTATAAATTATCACGTTTCTAACAATACTCTTGGAGCTATTATTGAACTTATTTTTGTAAAGTATAATGCATACTGTAGAAAATGCTGGAACACAATATTTTGTAAACCGGAAGCTATTTTTCAAATTATTTTAAACATTTATTGGCCAACTCTTTTTTTTAGGCTAGCGTCGTCAACGTGAATTCATGCATATTTACATCTGAGTATACAAAAGTATTATGAGCGAAGCTTAAAAAACATGGCGACCATAAAAGGATCATGATATGTATATAGTCATGTGTATAGTAATGGATGGTAAATATATGTGTAATTTCTGACTGGGTCGGCACCAATTTCAAAGAATGCAATTTTTTTTAAGGAAAACACAATTTTGAGGCTGCACATATATGAAAATGTGGTTAAACTAGTGGAGTCAGCGAAGTGACGTTGACATTTCTGTCAGTTTCAACCTCCAACTGCTTGTTTTATGTATTCTTTTAATTTCTCACATTGTGTACTTCATGTTTATTTGCTTTTTCTGTCGAGTAAACATCACTGAATCCCTTTTCTACTAATAATTGCAAAACTATCTTTATTATAAATATCGCATAATGCGTACAATTACTATTAGAGACTTTGCTCTAATTATAATTCGTTTTTTTGCCACCAGATATTATATCGCCATTTGACAGATCCCAATAGCGGTTACTGTATTATTTTTCGTTTAGTTTATCTTTAGTATGAAACAATTTTCAAATGCTTCGTTTCCCAACCAACAATCATCAGAATTAATAAAAATGTTGCATATTGTTATTTTGTTAGTATGAAAAACGATTTATTTTAAAATTGAATTTTTAAAACTGTTATTTATTTCACGGCATTATTTTACCACAATTCATTTTTAAAATATTTTTTTCACTAAAATTTATTATGTATTGCAACATGAATACTTCAATCGGATTTTCCAACATTTCTTACAATCTCCTCAATTCACATATAATAAAATCTATCAATGTCATACTGAACGAATTGGATCTACAGCTAAAAGGCGCATTTTCCAATTTATTATTTTCCGATTTACCAACTACAAAGCTTTGGCCAGTATATATATTTATGTATTATATACATATTTGATGTTCTACAGAAACGTTGTATGGCAGAAGTATTATTAACTGAGGATATTTTTTTAAAATAAGATAATATTATTTTTAAACTCTTTATATGACTCGTCACTAAATTGGACTGTGGAGTTATATTTATTCGAAAATCCTATTCCTGGAATAGCCATCGAAAAGAAAAAGTTTTTTTTTTATTCAACGCAAAACTGGAAAGACTCGTCTGAGCTCGGATTCTCTCTATTGAAAGTAGGTATTAAGTATCCTAAATTGGCCCTTCTTCCGATGGATATGTTCGCATGTTTACCTTATTATATGTTCATGTTTTTCATTTCTCGAATAGTTATTCGAAAGAAAATATTTTGTTTTTATTTCAATGCAAAACTGGAAATACTCGTCTGAGCTTGATGGATTCTCTCTACTGAAAGTAGGTATAAGAAGAATCCGAAATTGGTCCTTCTTACGATGGATACGTTCACGTTTGACTTATTATGTACATGTATACTTTATTATCAGAGCTTTGTAAGCCTGTGGGGTACAGAAAAATAAATACAGTCCCATTGACTGTGCAGACTGCTGTACCTCTATGCATAGTGAATTGGAAGTACATATTTCCAACGTCCAAAGTTTGAACCATTATCAATTTTCATATATAGGGCAAACGAATTTAATCGATTTCGTCGTTTTCTCTCTTATAATTCGATTGGAGACGTAAAATGAGCATGAATGCATGACTTCGGATTAGTCTACTATACATCATTATCGCTAACGTTCGTGCATCATACGGGATATTTCACAAATTCAAGCTTTTCATGCATAACGCATGAGACCGCGCTACATAAATTAGAATAATATTTCGAGATGGACTCACCGAGGGATCGTAACTTTTATTCCGTACCGCGAAAAAATTATTTTCGTCGGACAGAATTCAATGTGCAAACGAAACGGATGTCCAAAAAATTCCTGAATTCCATTCGTATATACATTATTTCCAATAGCTTGTTTAAGAAAGACAGACAACATTTCGTCATCGATTTCTTTTCTACGACGATTAACATTTCAGAGACGAAAAAAAGAAGTGTCATTCGACTTTTAATAGAACAAGAGGTTTCTTCACCATCTACAAAAACTCGTCGTTTCGCTTCGAAACCTTTCCTCTCACGTTCTTTCTCTCTCTCTCTCGCGATCAAGTTGTCTCTTGAATTAACGCGTCGTTTTTCAAGGGAAACTTAAATATTAACTATGTTAACTCGGAGTGCTCTGAGATTTACAGAGCTCGTTGCTTCACGTTTTTCTTTTACTATATCATTGATAAATTCAATATTGTCTTTTCCACGAGACTGATTTGTTCAAATTTTCTTTTCTTCGTTCTTCTGAAAAACTTGATTGCCGATACCATTTTGATACGTGCTCATTTCCGTTCAATGATATTTCTCAAAAACGCTTGAAAAGGGACCAACTTTTCTTCACGTATAAATGTAAATATATCTCACCTCTGTTCACAAATCTCAGAAAATGCAACAGTGCAGAAAATCATTATTATATACTTACATCATCGTTATCGTGATTTTTACCTTCATATCTCGAGTCACCAACAGTAGTTTTTTTTACCAATCGTAATAATTTAGACGAACTAATTTATTATTATTTCTAAATGATTTGTAATGTAGTCGAATTGTTTTGGTAATGCGACAATTTTCTTAGTGATAGAGTTGTTACAGTCCTTATCGTCGGTACAGTTTTTATTTCAGTAGAAATGATTATAGTAGAATTGCATGTATACATGCTTTTTTCATGAAGTAAGATAAACTTCCGAATATTTGGACATGCGCTAATAGTCCTCATGTCCTAATTTTAATTATTTTTTCTCAATAATTATTTTTCCTATGCCAAGAGGTATCTTTTTCATAATGTTAAATTATTGAGACAAGCTCACTGAATCCTATAGAGATATATTTAAACATTCAAGTGTTTATTTACTAGAAATATTATTTAGACTTAAGACATAACATGAGTTTTGGATCGCTAAAATATTCAACAATAATTTACATATGTGAAAATTAGAAGCACATTTTTTCATTTGAATATTTTTTAAATAAAGATATATAAAGTGAGAAAATCTTTAGCTGTCCAACTATTGGAGTATTATCCCTTAATTTTTTTTAGTATGGATGTAGTAGAGTAATGTTTAGTCATTGTAAAATTGTTGTGCGGTTCTTTAATTTTCGGTGCAGTTGTATGGGTAAAAATGCTTATGTTGCAAATAACAGAACGTCGATCGTTTCGTTCTTCGTAAATTTTGAGTATTTTTTTCAATTGTCGTGAATAATACTTACGTAATTACAAATTATTCACGAATTGTCAATCCTGATGAGAATTCGTCGACGTGAAAGTGAATGACCTCTGGTCAGCGAGATTGAATAAAATCTTCAATGCAATCTAAGTGATTACGCGAAGAAAGGTCATGAAAAATTCACAAGACACGTGAACTCTAATGGTCCTGATTTATTCACTGTACAGGCGAGCGAGTCCTTGAATGATATAATTGTATAATCGAAGTACAGCGATTCTCTCTTAATGAAATTATCGATCCAAGACTTTTTCAACGGTCCTTCGTATTCTATTTCTCTAAAAGTAGCGATAAAATAATCGGATTACGAAGAAGAAGGCACGATATTAAATTTACTATAGTTCTCAAATAGATCGTAATTTGATGAGAATTATTCGTCGATCCTCTTTCCGCGTTCTCGATTCTCAACGAAAAATAACTCTGGCCAACTTCGTATTCGTTTTAAGCAACGACCGTCGTGCTCTCTATTCACCCGGTAATCTCGAACAGTTCATGATTTATCTGCACTTGAATCTTTCATCTCACGTATCGCATTCAAGCAATTTCTCCACTGTCTTCTCATTCGTATTACGAGAAGAGGTCGGTTAGGAAGTAGTCCGAATAATAAGCCAAAATATCGTATACGCTTATGTGTATTTATATATGGATTATACTCATGAAAATAAAAAAAATAAAAAAAGAGATGAGCAATAATAATAGTTTCGAGTTTGTTTTCACAGGACGTGTGTGCGTAAGATTTTCTCTCTTCCCTCTCGAAATTTTTTCCATTGCTGACACGAGAATTACGTACTTGTGTGGTTTTTCGTCCTCTCGTACGGAAAAACTGCGCAAGTGATGACAAATCCGAGTTACACTAGAGATTTATCCGACATATGCCGGTTTCCCGGCTTCATCGAGTTCACAAGAGCGAGCGAAAAGTGACAAAACTTTAGTGTTTGCCATCTGTTTCGACGAGTGACGAGGAAAGCTCTTTCGGAGAATAAAATTGTTTTTCTCTCGGAAAAGATGAGAGAAACTTTTTGTAGATTTATTTTTTATTATTTACGTAGAGAGAAACAAAAACCGCCTCTAACGAGGAGAGGCTGCGGTCCAAAAGTGTAAAAAAAGTCGGTCGAGTGCGAAATAGTTTCACGCACCGAGGGCTCCTTGTAATTTTTAAAACACAAAATACATATTTAACATTCCTTATACTATTTTAATTTACAAGTTATATGTATATTATACTCGACATATTCTATATATTGTTTAAATAAAAAACTCACAACTTATGTAAGGAATTTGTAAAAAATGTCAAGACTGAAGGATTGCCTAAAAGTATAATGATATTCAATAGGAAATAAAAATATATTTTCAATAAGCATGAAATATATAGTTCAGTGAACTTTCTATGGAAAAAAAACATTATAGAAATTGACAAATTTGTATCATGATTTTATTTCGTATATATATGGGACATGACTGTTCAATCAAACAAATTAACACATGCAGACACTAGAGGATTGTATGAATTTTTGATGCAATGTTTCGAGAGAGGTATAGTTAATATCAACAAAAAAATGAAGGATCAAGGAACAAATAAGATAAATGTATCCACTTTATTGAAATTTCACTGTGTTTAACCTCTGAATATGAAATGAATAAAGTTTTTTCTATTGCAGTCTTTTCATAATTTTAATTTTTAAATAGTTGTTGTATGGACTACTTTGAATTTACAACCTTCTTAAAGATGAATTGGCGTGCTTTTAATAACGGTGACAAATGGCTGAATTTTTTATATCTAGTTTCAAACGATTTAACGAATTGTTGTGTTATATGTTTAAGTGATTCACTAAACGGTTTCAGAGTTATCACACTCAAAATTTTTGGAATTTTAAGATTTCTGTTTCGTACAAAATTTTTTCCCAAGATGTAAAAAAAGCAACGGTGACATCACTGTCAATTTTATTTAATTCTTTTGGTATTGTATAATTGCGATAGTAAGTTAAACTAAATTTGAAAGCTGATTTCACATTTTTATTTTATTTTTAAATGTTGAGACAATAGCGTACGAAATAACTTTTTGAAAGATATGCTTTGAAGTTGGATCTCACAGAAACAAAATTTACAATTTATCAAAAAAAAAAATTACTTTTTCATTTAACCATCAAACAACAGGGTTATTATTTGTTTAATTTTTTTCAAAAACATAAAATTCTTTCAAAATTTTCAAAAAAAAAAAGTTTTTATTATCAAACAATCTTAAGTCTAATGGGTCGAGTCATACTAGTTAGTAATAAGATTCATTTATCATGAGTAATGGAGATAATTTACGGCTCTAGTTTTGCTATTGATTACATAAAGTTTATATAAGAAAATACATATTTTCATTCGAAATGCATTTTTTTTCGGCGCGATATTTCCATATGTTTTTGGAATATCATGCCAATAAGTATCGCTCATCGGTATGCTACGTGTTAATGAGAAATTTATAAGAAAATTGTAATATATACATTTAATTTTACGTTCAATTCAATACGACGCTCAACTCAAGGCCCACAAGAAACGAGTTTTCCGAAGTAACAACAACGAGATATTATTTCGTGCTAATTTTGCGACCTTATTGAGATTTTTCAACCTTGCATCTTCACAGGCTAGCATCTTTTTTATTACCCCAGTTTGCCTTCAATTTTTTTTCGGCACAGAAAGTGAAAAATACGCGAACAAAGGATTGAGACATGGAAAAATAGCCAGAGAGTGCAATCACGAAGTAATTCATTTTTTTCTCAACGAAACCTTTCTTCTTTGTTAATTGTTCGGAAAAACTTTTTCAATTTTTAAGAAAAGCCAGAAAAAGTTGTTAAAAATATTAATTCTCTATTTACATGAAGCAGCAGGTATGTCCGACACGGAAAACTCAATTTTTTTCCGGTACATAAATTTTAAATGAATGTTTCGAAGAAGAAAATGCTTCGAGGGATTAATGTTGAAAAAAAAACAATAGAAATGACTGCAAAGGAAGGTAAATTGCACAGGAGTTTTATTTTGTTCCTTTTTTTTATCAAGAACAAAAAGCTAATCAGGTAATCCACAAATCCATTTTACTGACAAAAGGTTTCAGCGGCTGGCAAACGTAAAGTAATAAATTAGACTCGAGCTCGAGGTTTTCGTGTATTTCTGTGAGCTGATCAGATCCGGACGTTCGAGCTCCGGGAAAAACTTAAGGTAGAAAAACGACGGTGTTTCAAACTTTATTATATCTATTTTATTATTTCAACTTTACGCAACTTATAAAACGAGAGTTGGAAACACTCGGCAAAAGTTTTGTGGTTTATCATTATACGAGAAATTTTGCTTTTTTCGATTTGCTTAAAAGAAAAAAAAACAAATCTGTAACGCACTTTTCCCGACGGTTTGCCAACGCCATTCGTAAAATAAAGATCACGACACATAGTGTTGTATTTGACAAACAAACTACACAATACTCTTATAATTGTTTATCAGAATTATATTTTGATTTGTCGTTAACGCAAAAAAAAATAATTTTTTTTATCCACTGAAACGTCAACCTTCATTCTTATTAAAGCAAATTCATGACAAAAGACTGCCCACGATTTTTTGCCAATAATTCTCGTTCTTTATAATATCTCTAAAAATTTTCCACTCGCAGTTGAATATTTAAGAATATTACAAAAATACAATTAATGTGTAATAATCAAATTATTAGTCTATTACCCAGCAATGTTCAAGATTTCAGACAATTGAAAAAATACATTTCAAAAAACTCAGAAAAGAATACGAATGCACTCATATGATAAAAAACCTATTTTTATTTGAAGCTTTGTAAAAAATGTGAAAAAAGTGAAATGTGTACAATATTTTTTAAATTCGGAACGACTTTCTGAAAATATAGATAGATGAACGGGCCTTGCTTGTAAAAATAAAAAAATTGATGTGTTTAATTATCGATAAAATTGTGTGGAGTTCATTAAGGTAGTTCTCCAGCCAAACGAAAGTCTCCAGAAAATTTTTATATTCAGTAAATTGAGTAGTTGCTCATTTATTAGAAAAAATATTGAGGGGGGTCGCCGATGTCATTTTCGAGAAAAATTTAATTGAAAATGTGCTTCTTAACACGCAAATATGACCCAAGATAGTAATTATGTACAATTATTTAGGTTTTTGTATTATTAAAAACTGCGGATCCAAATAAAAACCTCGCATTTTATTCGTCATTAAAAAATATGCAATTAAAAAAAAGTATGGGCCTGTTACCGAGCTTTCTAATAAAATAAAATAGAATTAGTGAAAATTTAAGCTACAAATCGCAGATCTCCATCGTTTCTTCAAATATTTGGCAACTTTGCCCGCAACGTAAGACTTTTAAAATAGCATACATAATTACCATGATTACCATGAAAACAATGACCGAAAGATTAACGAAAATTTGAAATTTTTTTTCCTCGTTACGCTCGACGAATTTTCTCTATTTTTTTATGTTTACGATCCCCGAACAATTTAGCTATATCTGTCCGGGTATATTTGATATAAATAATAGAAA
This sequence comes from Cremastinae sp. A BG-2022a, assembly GCA_030522545.1. NCBI lineage: Eukaryota > Metazoa > Arthropoda > Insecta > Hymenoptera > Ichneumonidae > Cremastinae sp. A BG-2022a. The sequence continues at coordinate 27,049 of JAPYYW010000803.1, forward strand.
ATTATGTTGTAAGTTTTTTTTCACACGAGCTGAGAAAATTTAGCATGTTCGAGGATCTCGAGCCTGATTTTTCGAGAATCGAAAATAGGTACATCTCCAAATTTCAAGTGGCGATATTTTTTCGTGTCCTCGACGATATCGACTTCATAATAGATAATTCTTGAAAATTTTTGCAAGACAAAATGAATGATTCAAACATCAAGGTCATTATTTCCAAAGCAGCTCGTTGAATTTTTTTTTAATAAGTAGATATTAGCCAAAAGTTAATGCGCTCCGCATAATACACTCTATTTCGATGAATCGATTAGAGGCCTCATCTCTTTTTTAATATAGGATACCATCAATAGCAGCTTATAGTTGAAGACTGGAAAAGTTATAATAAAAAAATGTTATGCCCGAATAAACTATATAACTATATTTTAAATAATTGTTTATTGATTCTGCAAATTAATATGTATTTCATATAAATTAATTGAATATTCTCGTCGTGGAACAATGCAAGGCATATTGCAAAAAGTTTGTAATTTTCAAAGATTCCCAAGAATTCTGTGAAGTCCTTTTTTTTCTCAAGGCAAGTCAAACGATTACGTTGTCGGATTTGTTGTACGCATGGGGTTTCTTGCAATTAGAGGCCCAGTGAAACCGTGTGAAGAGAAAATACCAAGTACCATTGGTCTCCGTTTCGTAAGCTTATTTCAACTGTATGAGGTGCAATATAATACTTAAACGCGCTTTTATATCGGTATTCAAATTATATTTATTTCTAAATTTTGTACACTAGCTCATATGATTGTTTTTATTATTATTAATTTTTACGTATTTACAAGCTTACGATGTATCTCGACCAACGAGATTACAATTACAGTAGAAATTTTTATGAGAAAGTTAGGAATGAAGGGACAGTCTATCGGTACGTTTTTTGTTGATTTTTTTTTCTTTTATGCACTTTTGAAGCAAAAGATGATACATCGGTGAATTTCTTTCTTAGCTCCATTCAGCCGAGTTTTCACAGCCGTTGAATCGATACAGGGTCGATTTTCACTTTTGTTTCATCCCAGGGTTATGAACCTGAAATTTGCAATAATAGTTTGATGTACCGTTCGCGGTATAAGTGTTATTACGGCGATGCTTGATTGACCACTGACCTGAAAATTATCGCTAAAACCGCGATAAGGGAAAGTTCCACCGAGTATGTAACGATAATAGCCGTCATGTCTGATCCGATATTCACCCGGTGCAACATCGTATGGAATCTCCCACGTTACATCAACTTCACTTGTTCCAAAAAGTACCGAAGTTCTCTTCCAGTGAAATCTGCCAGGTTCGACAAGCAATCGTTAAATAATATGGGACTGATAAACAATATAAAAAGTATTTTATTTTTCACATAGAAAAAAAGGCTACACGTTGGACGATCTCGATTTTTGAATGTAACACAAATATTTGTAAAAAAATGTTGTTTTCAGAGTAATTCGATATTAATTAATGTACCACATACGATTATTAAGTAATCAATTAATAAGTATGGAAGAAATTTAGTTCGTTATAATTGCACACAGAACTTATTTCTTCGCCACGAATTAAAGTTTCGCGTTTATGAAATTATTTGTAAATTTTTCGTTAACAGTATCCTATTTGCAATTCTTGTATAACTTTATTTTATTAATGCGTATATGAAAGTATATTTACTTTCATTTGCTGAAAAAATAAGAGGCTTCTGTACTTTTGTGCGATGTTGAAAAACATACAAATTGTGTAACAATAAAATTCTTAAAAAAGTCAATATTATCAGAGATGCAGAATATTTTTTATATTAGTGCCAAAATTGATTTATGCCATAATGGAAAACAAAATTTTTCTCACCGAGTCTCCCAGTCAGCGTCGGTAGCTACTGTGGTCCATTCCCCATTGTTATCAAGTTTCTCGATAAGAAGGAAGGAACTTCCCGTCATAAGATTATTTCTAGGGTGTCCCGAAACCTGTTACCAACAGTTTGCATATTATGCAAGTTATCATATTATGCACAATAATAAACCAAAATTTAGCTCTTCGAGCTGTTATGCGTTATTTAGAACACTTTCATGAATAATTAACGTGTATAACAAGCTTCTGGAAAGGAAATAGAAATCAGAGTGAAAATAAAATCACTTTCCTGATAATGAATTCTCAAGTTTCGTCATCGTATATGAAGATTATTTTTTCATACTACGTCCTGGAAGTTATTTCAGGGCGCATTTACACGCTCCATTATACAGAGGTAGAATGCTTAGGTGATATGTTTCATAAAGACTAAACATTAAACCATCTCTCTTGGACTCGTGTCAAAGATATAACGGAAAATATTGAAGAATATACATAAAGGAAAATAGAGGGAATTCTCTCTTGAAAATTTATCCAGTTGTCGCTCTAACTATAACTTCTGACTATGTTGCTTCTGAAATAATGAGGTAGTAATTTCAATTTTATAGAAAACGAACAGAGTCCTTTGATTCTGACAAGCAACAAAGTCCTACGTATTTCAATATTAACGGTATAAAATGATCAAAGTTTGCTCAGAGTATAAAAACTGTGCTGGGATCGAGTAACAAGCGCAAAGGAAACTTTTCGACCCTGCTCAATTTCATCGCGTTTTCTTAACGGGCTTCAAAAAAAATGGCTCTTATTTTCGATATAAATTAATTTTACTACACTATCTGTATTTCAGATATTTCAGGTATTTATGTCAGTTTCTTTAAAATTATAACGGTATAATTTGGATTATTACATATTAATTAGGTCAATATCTGGTGATGCAATTTAAAGTTATATAACCTAATTTCTCAGAGAGTGATTTTAATTACACTCAATATTTCTTTAAATAAAAATAGTCTTCTCATAGCAAATTCCCTAAAAATTTTACGATCACTTTATCATTGCTTCAACTGGAAAAAAGTTCAGGATTCTAAATAATTGGAAGATTATACGCGCACGCTGCAATCACGAATTTTCAAAATTCAGATTACACAATCCAGTAGAGGATTTGAACGTGTGCAAGATATAGTATTTGAGATTACGCAATGCTCTTGCGTAATTCGGAGAATTTCTTCGCGAATTTGTGCAGATTCGTTTACAGAATTTCATAAAATTCATACAGACCATCCATGCCCATTATTTATCGAAAAAAATTCCGTTACAAAGAAAGCAGATCGAGTATCGTGATAAAAAATCGAATTAACTTTTTGTGTACACTTACGAAACGGACAGTCACGATGTCACCAGGGCTCGCGACTTTTGGGGGTTGACGAAGGCAATCTCCAAAGCTTTTTCCGAATTTCGAAGTGTCATATATCACGGGTGTCTGAAGACTTATCAGGCTCTTGATTAACATGTCAGGCGGCGATGGTCCCGGTTCCAAATCTTTGTTCTGGATCAATATCAACATCGTTACGAATTATATCGTCATTAATTTGATTTTAATCACGATATATTCGATCATTCAAAATGCTTACCTGCATGGCTGCTATGACCAATTCTCGATACTGTTTCAGATAAATCGTCAGAGTGTGGGGTCCGTAGATTGTCGATGCACCTTCATATCGTTGGACCTTCAATTCATTACCGACTTTATTAGTAAATAGCGAAGAGAACAGTATCAATTTTGTTAAAATTAATCCTCCACGGTCGCACTATAATTTTGATTACGCCGCTGTCGCATAGGGTCGTTCACGTCCTCGCCCATTTTTCAATGTGTTTAAGGTGATGTGAAACGTTCAATTTTTATTGAATTTTTCGACAAATCTCACGCTCGTATTTTTCAAGCAAATTAATTGAAATTTGAATATGTTATGTGGTGTACACTGTACTATAAGTGTACATGACAATCTTGGAATTTCAAAGAACGAAAAAAAAATTTTTTTACTTTGGTTTTTTTTATTTATTTGAAATTTCAAGAATGTCCAAGCACTAGTATACTGTACACTGAATGACATATTCAAATTTCAGTTCATTTACTTGAAAAATATGAGCGTGGGGTTTGTCCGAAAATTCACTCAAAATTGGGTATTTCACGTCACCTTAAGTACTTTAAAAAATGAATAAAAATTCTAAAATACTCTCAATATTCCTACAATAAAAATCAACATTTCTTTTAACCCAGGAGTTTCTATTATTTAAGTCGTAAATATATATCTGAGCGAAAACGCTCGAGAAACGTGTTTTTGTTTAAAAAATCGATTAAAAAATATGAGCCATATAGAACATGAAAAATCTTTCAGATTTTTGTTATAGACATCCTAATATTCGAAAAAAAACTGTCATTCGATTGATTCTGCTGGAAAAAGTATAATTATTGAAACACCTGAAAATAAGCGATTTCAAAGAGGGATTTTATGAAAAAAAATCTATAAGCATTTGTTATTTTCATTTAAAAATTATTATTGGAAACAAAATAATTATAAAAAGAAATAATGAAAAATTTTACTTCTTTTTGTATATAGACTGAAACAGTAAACAACCCCATGGTCCACTTTACTCGCGTGTTGCTCGCTAACTGACGCCCGGAAAGCGACCATACCATGCGTTTGAAACCTTCATTTTTCCCATTAGCAACAAATTAATAACAGAAAACTCCGCTGTGATCGTTAACAACAATGTGCGACCGCGGTTGATGAATTTTCATTTGATTTTATTGAAAATATATTCGATGTTAACGAAATTATCCAGAAATCCGCTTCTCTCGATTTATTTGCCTTGTAAGTTTTTAATGGAATAAAAAATATTACAGGCTTCCACAAATATTTTCGTAATTACATGGAGAGTATTTTACACGAAAAATTACTGTTTTATTTTACTGTAGCAAGAGTTTGGGAATTCTTAGAATTCTTTTATACAAAAAATGTAGATAATAATAATCCAAATCATAATGAGCATAAAAATAATCACCAAACTTTTTCATGTTTTTCAACAACCACGTCCACTATGACAATAAACAATATTATTTTCATCTCCACTGCAACTCTTCACTTTCCAAATGTATGTTCAAAATAGTCAAACAGTCAAAAACTCGAAATTATATCAGACTCTACTCGAACCTTTCAGCCAAACACCTCGCTCACATTCTTGTATTATACATGTATACAGTGCATATTAATGTATTAAAGATATACAAGAAGTCTCATCAATTTATTCACCACAGCATAATTTTCTTAGCTTTCGCGGATGCACTCATAGTCACATTACCTGATATTCTTCAGGAGTTGTAATGTAGTCGCTGTACGTGTTGCAGAGACCAGCAACAACGACGTTAGTATCGCTTCGAGTTGTAACTTCATTAATCGTCGATCGAATAGTCTCGCGCATTCGTCGTCCCGACATTGTCGTGAATTCGCCAGGAACACCGGCAATTACAAAATTTCCGATAATCGCAACTTGAGTCGACACTATTTTCGGCTGCCAAGCGTAAGGAAGTCTCATCTACGAAAACGAAGTAAATACATCGTTCAGAATAATATAATTATTTTTTCATTGAATATTTTTGTTTTTTTTTTCAATTTGTTCGCGATGTCTTTCCGATTGAATTTCTCTACAACATCGATATGCACGATGGGAATTTATGGAGCAGCGTGGCGTAGAACTGTTGAAAAAAAGGATTAAATTCCTCACCCGACCAGTGGCCAGCAAAATTGGTTTTGCCCCATGACAAAGGATATCCTCACGCGTGGGCGCAGCTACAAAATTTCGTACGGCGTTCCATACGGGATTGGTGGTCGTCGTGCCTTGTTCAAACGACAACGAGCCAGGACCGTCCGTCGTTCCAGCTGCGAAACTATACCCCATTGCCGGCTCGCATCCCGATACCTTCACATTTTTTAAAAAAATAACAGAAAAATAATATTTTTCTTTTGTTCCATTCCATCACATTGTTCCTGGATAAACTGAGGTACGTATAAATTTAACTCGATAGAATATCAGAAAATAGGTCGGAATTGATCATGCAAGATTTAATTACTGATAGGCAGGTTCTAGAAAGACTAATTTAAAAAATTTCTTTACCAAAAATGATCAAAGCTATGGTAACATGTCTCGACCCTAAATCAATATTTATAAAGATTTTTTTAATTATTAAATACTGTTCGTATATGTGAAGTAGGCAAATTCTATTTTTTGTATACATTTTCTGTCCACATATAGTTTTTAAGTAAATCGACAACGAAATTACGTTTAAAGTCTTTACTTCTAGGGTAAAAATGTCACTTCGTTATTTGATTACTTGGAATATTTTGAAAATTTCGAAATTTTTTCAATAAGCCACATATCATTATTTCAAAATAACAGAATACACAAATGAAATTTTAAAAAACCTTATTTTTGCAATGCTCAGATCGAAACTTTCGCTTTGGTAATAGCAAGTAATCAAAGGTTGAAAAGAAAATATAATAAGTCTTTCCTTATCTATTTGTGAGAATTCATTAGTTTCATTTACCTCTTCATACGAATTAGTTGTATGGTTGTAGAACTGAGCTTTCTGCGTTGGCATATTCACAAAGCGATGAACAACTCTCAATGGACCCTTAATTTCCTTTGTGGTACCGCTGTCCCATATCCTCTGAAACAGTACAAATATCGTGTAGTAAAGTTACTATCCGCAGACATCCAGGGCCAACTCTGTTTCAGTTTCCTGGCAAACTTTATAAATTGTTCTACGTCAACGACCAATTACTTCACGAAGCAATAAATTAATTTAATCAACTTACAATTTGACTTGATTCACTTCCGGAATGTCTTGCTCGTATTTGAGAGCAAATTTCCTTGCTTATATTAACGGTTACAAATTTGTATCCGTTAATTGATCAATAGTTGACTTCATATAGAATTCTCTATCAAAGTTATGTGTAACTTTCCGAAATTTCCGGTTGGGAGGAAAATTGTCATGCGCAAAGCCTCTTCAAGAAATGTATTTCACGTCTTCTGAGACAAAAGTTTGTAAGCCCTGTGATATAGCTGAACCGAAAAACGTTCGAACGATCCATAACTCCGAGAGCACAAAATAATGTCATTTTTTTGCATCGATTTCTTTTTTCATCAGCACGTATGACCCAAACCTGTAGTCAAAGTCGGTTCATATTTTATAAAAAAAAATCTTCAAAGTTTTACCCTGAAAATTGTACACCTAGAAGAATAAACGCAAATGAGAATTTATCGTGCTCGGGTTTTTAAAGGCATTAAATAAAATGAGGTATATGTAAACTCGCGTTAAGAATTGTCCCAGTATAGTGGAAGATCTTTCAAGCGTCGGAGTTTTTGCCCGCTTACTGCGCGGCCAGAATATTTTTCGTATAATCATCAGAAATCATATTGTGTCACTCGCGTCGGCACGTTTTCTCGTCTAAAAAAATGTAAGAGAAAACACTGACGGTCAAATAGATGCTAATCATCTTCTATCTCCCTTCTCGCATTTTTCCAACTTTTTTTCACAACTGTACACTTTGTGAACACACGCCAACCTCGCTTTCATTTCCCTTCCATTCTTATGATTATTAGCGATACGTTTCCATTATCCACGTAAAAAAGAATCGAGGAAAGTTGATTTTAACGAATACGAGGAACTATTCTTTATACTTTCTAACGAAAGCATTATATAGCAGTTGAGATGAAGAATAAATAACGATTTCGGGGACGGAGGAGCGATGAAAAATAAAGCGACATTTACAATGGCTCAAGATATTTGCTCGTTCCGTTTAAAACTTTGACAATAAAAGAAAGAGAAAGTACTAAAGATATTTGCGTGAAGTTTGAAAAATCTCCAGGGGTATTTCAAAGAAAAATAGACAATGCATTGAGAGACATCGTGCTAGTAGATTTTACCATAAAGAGACAACTATACTAATAACTTAAGTGCTTAATATATTTTAAACAGAATCCATAAATAGAAAAATATATTTATTTAAAATATAAATAAACCGTGTATCTTTAAATAACTCTAAGTCATCTTTAAAAACTGAAATTATTTTTTTTTATTATACTGGAATTGAATTTTAATGAATAATTTGAATCATGCGTTATCGGCAGTGTATACTCACGTCTATATATTAATCCAATATATAGTGATATGTTCGTAACGGTAGTACATATAATAATAAATTTATTTGAGATGGAAATTTATATGAACTTCATTATTAATGGTGTGCAGATGTTCTAGTCTGTGTATGTTGGTAAAACTTGAACGTACAATGACCACTCCATTTTGAAAATATTTATTCTCAATATGCTCGAATATACTGCTACGCCCATTTTTGCAGACTATATAATAACTTAAAAAAATAAATCAAAGAAGAAACATTCCAAATTCTGTTTCGGAGACTTTTTGAAAACGTATTATCAGTTTTGAAAACAAAATGAAAAGAATAGAATATACGAATAAAAACGAAAACATAAAGATTTTATTTATACTCACGGTAAGAGCCTATAGTGACTTTTGTCTTCATTTTTAATGATTTACCTTTCTTTCATCAAATTTTGTTTCAATAACAGTTTCTACAATTATACTTAATATCATATCCAGTAATGTAGAAGACGAATTTTCTTATTGATCTTCATAGATAAGTATTTTGAGGCCCTAAAATTACTTGTAAAATTATTTTAAAAAAAATGGAATCTCGAAAATTAGGCGACAAATCTCGATGAAATTCTTATCCCGTTTTTACACGTGTGACAGCTTATATCATATATTTTCTTAGAGTTCCAGGCAAAATAATGTATCTCAACTATATTACCCTCTAAATGACTTAACCCTTTGAAGTTTAAGAAAGTAAATTTTGTAAAGTTACTTAGAAAGTATAGCGAACTTGGTTTTGAATAATTCAAGCCTGTTCTCGCTAATAAGTGTTGGAGGAACGCGAGGGAGTTTTATATCGATCGATACGCGACTGCACTTTGTACGTCGCATTTGTATCGGCGCCTATTAATCGCAGCGTGAGGTATTGGAGCAAGAAGAAAGCATTAGAGGCGACCAGTCGGGAGTTCCGTCTATTTTACTGGGAGACTACGTTCAACGACGTTCACACGCGTCACACTTATTACCAGTGTGTGCATGTCACTGGAATACTATAGCTATATACAAATATATTCCCGACGATGCGCTTCGAGACTAAGGCTTTCCAGTCTGTCGACATTGAGATCTCGAGGGTGAAAATTGTTCATATACCTTATTTTCTCCTTCCTTCGTATTCGTATAGTTACTCTATCGATCGTAAATGAAAAAATTGCTGAAAACATGATGTCAGCGAATCACGCTGATCCCGATACTCTAATTATCGATAAATTCGAGGTGGGATGGGTTTCGAGATAATCCATCAGCCATCGAGAGGTTGCACACTTTTTCAACGCCCGTATAGTTGATTCGGTGAAGGGAAACGAAGGGTATTGTGATTTCTCATAAGTTCGTAAAACTCTGATGAGATTGTGTTATCTATTTCTAATTACGTGATGCATGAAAATCCGATTAGTTTTCCCAATTCGTTTATATCATTTGACACTACATTATTTTAATCAAAGCAGATTATTAACTTGGAACGATTCTTCATCAGAGCAGACTCCAATTTTTTGCCCTTCGTACATCAGGAATTATCAGCTGAATAACTCTCGCTTCATTGCACAAAGCGAATCTACATAATTTTATATCATTGCAGATGGAAACTTGAAAGAAGCGACGCATTTACTAAAGATGTCTTTTATTCATATTTGAATTTTTTTAAAAAGAGTAATTCACTGTGAGCTACTTACTGTAATGAGAAATTTTTACAAAAAAAGTACTTCAGATATAAAAAATTATCGCGAATGTTAATATTTTTAATAATAACAAATATTTATTCATATTGTTTTTATGTTTAAGATTTACAGCTTCACCTTACACATCGATATATTTGGGAAATTCGTGCAAAAAACGAATAACGTCAGTATCTTCATGTCCTTTAATTTTCAAAAGATTTAATTTATATACTAAAGTATTTATGTAAAGAATCGAGTTTGTTCAAAATAATTGTTTTTTTTAATTATTTAAACACGAAATTTAAACACGATTAACACGAGATATTTTATTCTCGTATATACTCGATGTTAAAAATCAGACTTTCAATCACAAATATCTTCAATAACGAGTTTAAAATGGCATATTTTTTCGTACAAATTTTACAGCTGTAGAACCTTGTTTATTAGCTTAATCCTAAGATACATTTCTTTCAATGCATTATCTTTCGTAGATTATTTTCACTACTTCATTTTTCCTTTCTATTTCATCCTATTGATAATTTTTTAATTATACATTTTTCAAATTGTTGCTAAATATTTTCCTTCAAAACTATTGCGTTTTTTTATTATTTTTTGTTGCGACCTATCTTGTTCTACGTAATTTTAGTTTTAATAAAGTATGCGAGCTATACTTTTTTTTCCTAGATTAGAAATAGCTATATTTTTGGTACATAGACTTTTATAAATTTTTTTTCCAAATTTATTATAATCCACTAAATGTCTTGAAAATATCATACAAAAAAGTATAAAAACCCAATTTAGATAAATCTTCTTTACGGAAAATTCTTAAATTAAACAAAAATCCCTGTATTGGGTTCATTTAATGTTATTGTTTATCGTAATCTGTTGTTTACATATGCTTCGTTGTCTGTATAGCGTTTTAACGGCGGCATAATAAACAATCAATCAATTTGTCTCTCTCTCTCTGTCTCTCCGTCTCTCGCTTGTTCCTTTTTTCACGGTAAAAATAAAATCTTGATAAAAAAAATGCGAATGAGAATAATATGTTATTTTATTGCGTGTACCGTGTTACTTCATTGTCTCGAAAACGAATGTCGCTCCCATGTGGCACACGAAAATTTCTTGCCCGCTGCAATCTGAGTTGAAAAATTGTGCAATCGCGAGTTCAAACGCCATTGGCCTAAATAATATGTCGCGTTTTACGCTCTGATTATTTGCTCGGTTTCGCTTGTCACATCGATTCTTACGGTTGATGCATATAAGACGATTTGTCTGTTTCTTCCTTGGTATTTTTACCCATGAAAAATGATTAAAAAGCAGAGATACCAATTTCGCTTCTGAGATAAAATCTCTAGAAGTTGTATTATCACTTACAAAATAAAAAAAATTCAATGATTGCTGATGAGTCACGAAAGTACTCACATTATGGAGTTTGCAAATATAGGGTTTTAAAAAGTTCTCCAAACAACCAGAAAAAAAAGCTTTCAATAGACGAACATGTAAAAAAAAAAATTAATTGGAAAACTCGTACAAGAAAAGCAAATTTAAAAAAATGTATTCGTTTGTAAAATGTATAAATAGCATGGAAATGAGTAAACCAGGGATTGCAAGACGATCTTATTGTAATTAACGAGAAATAAAATCCACATGCATATACGTGTGAATTTAATTAGACGAAAAGATTCAAAAAAATCAGAGAGGGAAAGAGAACGAGAAAAAAAACTGTAGCAACTTTTGTTGTCACTGTTTTCTGAGTACATGGTTCTGTGCTTGTCTGTGAAAAAAAAACATACACACACGCGCGCGCGCGCAGATGAGAGTCGTGGGAATGGAATAGTGGGATGTTGAAAACGTTGATACGAGTCTCGCTGGTTATTAACGATATACACATACGCTCCCTCTGTCGCGCTTCCACGCTACACCGGCGAAATCAGCGACTTTGACGTAATCGAAACTTGCGAAAAAGTAACATCGAGCCTCGACGCTCCGTTCTGCAAAATGTGAGAGGATCCTGCGCAACGCTCCCTCAGTGCAAGCAAAACCATTAACTGGAACATTTATATTTCGCGAGAAAGAAAAAAAAAAGTATATTTCGCATGCACTCGCGTAAAAGTTTCATTCGGGGCATCGAATACACGCGACAATCACTACTATTTGTATTTATTCTACCTTTTACATACTACATTTTGCCTTCAAAGGACTCGTGTAACATGTTTGAGACAGTTTGTCTTGCATGGATTCCTGCACAAAATTTCATATCCTCAAATGTGTAGTATTGTTAAGAAAGATTTTTTTATTTTTTTATTTATTTTTACTGCGTAAAAATGTTTTTGTCTTTTGTTGCAAATTGTGACTCGTATGTCTCAAGGATAAATTGGAGTTATTCGAAAGATAACAATTTACTATGTATTTAATATATGCTTTTTCGAAATGTATGAAAAATTGTATAAATTTTAACAATGATTCATCGAACTGTTTCCATAGATTTACATTTTCTAATTTCAATAGAAAAATACTATTTGTCTCCTTAGTACTCTATGAAATTATTATTTAAATATACTAGCAGACGTTATAGTGATCTGGTATCTGGGATTCCGCTGTGAATAATTATCATTTTTGGTATCTACAGGAAATTTCCTAAAATAGAAAAAAAATTTCAAAAAATTTTGTTAATTCTTACAGGCGTCACACTGGGTCTTGTAGGCCCATGAAAAATTCAACTTGCGGTATCTTTCATAACGAAATCAATTTTATTAAGAGTGATTTTTACAGATTTTTGTAAAACGAAGTGAATGGCGCAAGCATTATGTTATTCCATCAATTATTTAAAAAGTTATAACGCCTTGAAGATTTTTGAAAAAAAATGAAAATTTTTGAAATTTATTTTTTTCAATTTTAAGATCTTATTGGATCGAAAATTTTCCATAAATAACGAAAATGCTACTTATTCGGGGTACAATCCAAAAAATTATATTGAAAAATTCAAAAAATGATCAAAAAATTAGTTATTTTTTGGCTTATGTTCAACATAAATTCAGTGTGGATTTCCTTTTTCTTGGCGAAATCAACTTTATTAACAATAATTTTTAAAGATTTTTGAAAAATGAAGAAAATGGAGCTAAAATTATGTTAATATATCAATTATTTTAAAAGTTATCACATCTTGAAGATAGTTATTTGTCAAACATTTTCAAATGTTCTACTTCCGCAGCAATTTCGGAATAAAAAGTATATATAAACATTGTTCTGTTAAAATTCAATGTCTAGTCAAAATTTCAAGTCAATCCATCATCTAGTTTCCGAGTTTTGTGGACACAAACATACGGTAGCTAAATTTTTATAAATAAGATGATCTTCTCACAAGTCCGTCGGTGTGGACGTTAAAATTTTACGATCCCAATACCATCCCAATTTCCGACTTTTTCCGTGAATTTTCGAAAAGTTTTTTGACATACAAACCTTCTTTTGAAAATAACAAACAAAATAAGAAAAAAAATCAATCAAATCGGTCGAGCCTTTTTGAAGTGATGCTGAGTCATATATGTGGCAATTCATTTTTATAGATACTGATTTATCATAATTTGATAACTATTTATTAATTACTGCCTAAAACGCCATAAATTTGCAATTTGATGAGAAATTATACGAGATAGAGAGAGAGAGAGAGAGAGAGAGAGAGAGAGAGAGAGAGAGAGAGAGAGAGAGAGAGAGAGAGAAAAAAAAAAAAAAAGTCTAAATAAGTATCTACAAACCTCGGAAATATAGACATTGCACGTTTCAAGGATATCAGTAATATGAGATTGTGCGGGACATGAAAAAATCGATCGATGAATTTAAAACGTCAAACGAGCACAAAGAAATGCGTGAGCTCCAGATTGCTCAGTGCTGATAAAAACAGCAGCATGTTTGTAATCTTAAGCACACTGAATTTGAAATTTTGCAATGAAAAACAAAAAAAAAGTTATTTCAAATATTAATTTAATTTGCCTTATTTTTTTGAAAAAAATCAAACTAGGACAAAATTTACGTAACGATGTGTGAATTTGTGATTCACAGACGACGCAATAAAAAACTACCTTGCGCTCGTAGTGAAAGACTGGCTGATCCAAATTTGGGGGAATTCATTGTTAGCGCACAAGGCCAAAATCCGAAGGTCGGTTCTCAGAGACCCGCCTCCATATCCAGTTCACTCACAATTAATTCTTAATCCAACAAAGCATCGGATGAATTCTTCCAATTATTATTCACTTTTTTGTTATCTACACCCAAAATATGAAAAATTTCGGTACAGTTTTAACGAAGCAAGCCCAACAAAATGAAAAATAACGTATAAGCAAACGTCAAGATTTTCTCACAAAATCATGTCATATTTCATATATAAAATATATACATACATGTAAAAAATAGAAGGGACGATATTGCGTGTGCAAATAAACGAGCAAGAGCTCAGAAAATAAAAAAGAGAGAAGATAAAAGTACACAGGTAAAAAACATACGCGACCGGGACATTTTTCTTCGATCAGGCTGATGGGATTGTCTCGAAAAGGACAAAGTTAACGAGATATCGTTTCGTCGGGATTCCGGACTTACGCCTTTATTCGAACGAGGGAGTGATGTGGGAGAGGCTCGTCGTGTGTGCCCTGAGATTCGTGATGTACGAGAATCCCCCTTCGAGTTCACATGATTGTATTGAAATGGCAGCTCGTATAAACAATATACATTGCATAACTCTGATAGCGGTAAGAACAGTGTGCTGTTCGGATTGACGGGAGTCCCTCGACACACAGAGAAATCCGTCCTTCTCTCGCGCAAGTGTTACAAAAGACAAACAGGGCGACGTATGTACGGGGAAAAAGTGAAGAAAAACGGTATGGGGAGTATAAAGAAGCAGAGAGAAATAAAAGCGAGAGAAAAGAAAGAGGATGGGGGAACGAGCGAGAGAATCAAAAAGTATATAAAAAATATGGTTGAAAGTGGGATATAAACGAGGAAAAATAAAGAACGAAAGAATAGGAAGAGGGAAAATCTCGATGATGTGTAAAGAGGATATAGTACGAACGCGAAGATACACAGATCGTATACCGAGCGTGAGATATTTTGTATGCGCAGTTTCATGCCTGTTCACACCTGGAACTACATAATGAGTTTTATTTTCACAAACATAATAAGACGAGTTGTTTTTCAAGTTGTTTTTATTTACAAATAATAAATTAATAAAATAAGTAAAAATAACGTGCTCGTAATAAGGTTTTACTTGATAAGAAATTAAAATTAAAAGATTTAGGCATAAAGGTTAAAGTTATTCTCTTATCTTTTATCATTTATTTGTATTAAACAGTAATTATTTGCATTATATTTTTTGGGATATTTTTTAAATCATTAGCATGGAACTGAAATTTTTTATTCCTCTCAATTATAACGAGTATAATCGTTTGAATGAAAATTCTGTTCTTTGTCTTTTCATTGCTCTGTATTTTAAGCTGGTCTAGCAGAGTTTTTTTCTTTCCTGCGAGACTTTCTTCCGGTAGTGGACTCTTACTCATTCTCTTTCAAAGATTTTTTGCACAGCTTCGCGAATAAATTCCCATTCATTATACTTTTAGGGAAGTATATATGTATTTCTTGTGACGTCTTCTCACATCGTAGGAAATGTGTATCTGACAATGAAAGAATACGACGGGAGAAAATGCACTACGCACCCTTTTTAAGCAGAAACTCTCACTAGTACATTGGAACGTATAACAGGATCGTCTCTGTCGCGGAGAACCGTAAAAGGTTCCAGCAACAAGAATTTTCACGGTAAACAACTTTCAATTTTTAGACATGATTACAAAAAAAAACGTAAAGTAGAATTTCTATATTCCTATATGATAGATGTTCATATATGCATATAAAATTAAATCATGAAGATATCGTGTATGTAATTCAAAACTTTTTTGCAAATAGTATAATTGCAAATAGTAGAATAATAGTAGAATCAAAAACAGTTTTTTTTTATTGGAATGGAAGATACTATCAGTAACAAAGGAGGGTTGTTTTAGTACAAATTGAAGAAAAATTTAGACTTCATTTTCATTTTGTCATAAAATTGTTATTTTTTCCGCTTTGCTGCAATATCAAATAACAATTAAAGTACGCTTTAAAAGTTATTTCAACATTTGATATTGTTTAAAAAATTGTATACAAATGAAAAAAATTAGGGAAACCTCTTTCAAAGTAGTAATGAAAGTAATGCCACTGTTTTTTATATATTAAGGGCAAAAATATAAATTTTCCATATGAAATAATTAATGTTAAAAATTCTTGCAAAAAATCTTATCTTTTATATTCACATATGTTAAACTACTGAATTGTAGATATGTTCCAAAAAACTTTTAAATTGATTTTATTTAATTTCTGTATAAGATATACATATAAATAATGCCATTTTATATAGGAAGTGATTAAATTGTACCACCACAATCAAAACAAAATATGTATACAAGAACTTTTTCAGGTTATATTTATGTACCGTGTATATATGTATGCATTAATAAAAATTTAACGAAATGTATTTTATAATAACGAGAAAATATCAAAAATATTATTTTCTAGTTCGTTTAAAATGTTTTAACAAAAAATTGAAACTCTAAGGAAATCTTCTCCGGAAACCTTCATCTTTTCATTTTTTGTAAGAATAGGTAATGATAAAATATGAGGGAAAAAAAACAATTTTACAAATATGTAATTTTGTGTGAAATGCCTCGTGTATTATTTTCGAATCCATATACAGATCGATATATACAGTATCAGCAAGTTAGAGCTCGCTTTCGTTGGAAAAATATTTCAGTCGCGAGATCGACGAAACCTTTAAGCAGGCTATTGGAGCGGAGATCGGAACTCTGTAATATAAAATCGACTGGGGAGACGATATCGGGATAAAACTCGAGCCGAGAATGACAAGGACGAGGGGAGAGTTTAAAATAAGTGTCCTGTGCAGAGTTTCGCCAAGGGAACGCTTTGGATCCATTCCCCTTTTTTCTTCAATGTAGATATATCGAGGTAAGTCGGCGTATATATATATACACTCCTCGTATACTGTAAAATATAAAAAGGGACGAGATTTCGCACGGATGTCAACATCATGGGAGATTTATTTTACATCATCGCGTATATCTATGATCACGTTATTGACGAGAGAGACGGATCTTTGCTCAATCGCAAGGAGGCGTTCTTAAAAAAATATTCGCATGAATTAGTCGATATATCCGGAAAACGTGTCAAAAGATTGTGCCACTGGTAAGTGTTATCTGTGTTTCATATTTCACACTTAACCCTCATTAGATAAAGATGGGTCACTCGTGACTTCACGAAAATTTCTCATCGTCATTTCACGCTTCATATTTTGCACAGTATTGTTATTAAAAATTAATTTTTTCTAGTCGAATTGATTATAATCATCGAGTGGAGAGTTTCAAAAAAGACCATGAATTTATTCAGATTTTTTGCAGAACTTTAAGTATTGCTAAATTATCGGAGAGCACGAGAGACCCACCTTTATTCATAACTGTGGTCAAAAACACCCTTATCCAGTGAGGATTAATGAAACTATATACAATGATGATAGAATTTTTGTATATTTATTAATTGATCATTGTTACTGTATATTGTTTATTTATTATTATTTATCAAGGATCGCTCAACATATATTTTTAGGACTGAAATGTAGAAAGTAATTGACGGTTGGCAAATGAGAAGAATTTTGGTCAATTCTCTAATGATTGGTCAACGATTCAACGTTCAACAAATAGTCAAGGTTTTGTCGTAAAAAAATTTTTAGTTTGGATCTCTTTTAAATTAAAAAAAATTTATTCATCAACTATATTGATGAAAACTCGATGCAGTGTTTATTTTTCTTTTCCGTCTTACGAAAAGCACGATCGTGTAACTATAAAATCATATTTCCAACTTTTCCAATACACACTCTCTCTATATATTGCAATGAAGTAAATATTAAACGGTTTTTCAATTTATCATTTATACTGTGACCGACTTCTTTAAAAATACATTTTCGTATGTTTCCGTTGTATATTTTAGTATACGCATATATAGTGATAGTACATCAATGTGATCCTATATATTTTTATTTTAAAAATGGAACCTACTCTCACATTCCTCTTTTGCTCGAAAAAAATTCATATCCAATCTAAATAAACATTCACAGAAAAACAAACATGTTTCTTTGCAAGTTATTGCTTGGATATGAAGTATATTTTCATCATCATCGTCGTTTTTTTAAACACGCAATAATTCGTTATATAAAAAGAGAACGTTCGTACGATATTTCACAAAGAAGAAATACACGGTTCTGAGGGAAGACAACTGTAATTCGAATTTTGAATGCAATAATTATTTTAATGGATATAAAGAAAATCAGTGAAATCCGTAGGCAAATATTGTGTCAGATTCGTGACATATGAGAATCGAGCATCCGTCGTTGACGATGGAAAAAGGAGAGAGAACTCGATCATATATATACAGAAAGCAAAACGTCATTCCGGCTAATATAAATTCATTGGAAACGATATTAATTCTCTTTGAGCAAATTGGCAGTTTCCGAGTCTCTTGACGGCTCGACGAGACGCTTCACCAGGATTTATTTTAGCGAAATTCTTCGTCTCAAACTCTTGCGGGAACTAAGTGTGTATTTGTACGAAGTGTCTCACGGTTCAATGGCGAGTTTACGCGTGCTTTACGAAATCGTTGTGTTTTGTACAAACATGCTGCACTCTTGCACTGCAAACACATGCGAGAACACAAGAAGTTACCAAAGACGTGAGCTGGGTAATTGAAGGCTACGTTTGGCGTGCTTCCGTCAAAGAAAGCGGTAGAGCAACTTCGAGAAACGCGTCTCGAACTTGCATTCCGCATTCGAAAATATTTGTTGACGACGAGAAGAAAATACACAAGAACAAGTAACTTGAGATTTATTACATCCGTTTCGCCTTGAAAAAATCATTTCCATGCTTTAAAATTCAAATTTTGGAAACTTTAAGACATTTCAATCCGCGTTCATTGTCCTTTCGCATTATTCCCGGGTGATGAAAGAGATTGGAGACGTCAGCACGGGATAAAATCAAAGATGTCGTTGCGAAAGATCAGCGGGCTTGCGCCATTCTCTCAAACGAATAATAATTTATAATTACTTTTTTTCGGATTATATTTCGGGTGCAACAGTCGGTAATTCTTAATTGAGACATTCACCTTGAAAGTTAATAAATGAGAGAAGGTGTGTAATTACAGCAACCATATCCCGAAAGAATCGGTTCTGCAAGTGACGAGTTAATTTTCTTTGAATTTTCTTCTGGCGTGCGACTCGCGTAGATCCGAGTGTATTTTTCGGTACCCGATAATTACGATGGTGACTATATATCCTGTAAAATTGTCAGAAGGAGAAAAAAAGCGAACTTTAATCTTGAACTCGGCGCGACGTTCGTAATTTCCCTCAGGAATTACCAACGCAGAGGCAAACAGATTAATTTTCTATCCGCTCACTCAGATGCGAAGTAAAAAACGGAGATTGCGATCGGGATTGATTTTTTCACACATATTGGAATCGTCCGCGTGAACAATCAAACGTTATATACCGCCCAAGAATTACGCAACAATTTCGACAAGGAGTAATCGTAAATTTTACGCCTTTCTGGCTAGACACCATTTTTTACGATGTTACGAAAATTTCCCTCCTAGCGAAAATAAACGAAAACGAGCCTGGCAAAAAATGGAGTTGAAAATGTATTTTTTTTTCTTTTCATTCACTCCCTGCCCCGTCCATGGACGAAAGAACAATACTATCTGTCGTGTTTTTAAGTGCTCGAGAATTGGGCAACCATTGTAAGCGAGTTGTACATTCGTAAACCTAGTTGCATACAAATTACGGAGTAAAGATCGAGGGCGATTAAATATTTTTTCAATTACGAAACAGCGAAATATCCAATTTCGTTTGATTTTTCAATAAAAAGTATTCAAGTGCAATATCCTTGCAGCTCTAATAAAAGTTAATTTGTGACTATTAGAATTGAATAGAACGCCAATAAAGTCCTTGAACAATAAAGTGTTAATTGAGATTTTAAAGGAATTCGGTTCACGAGATCTCTCAACCCTCTTCGGCTAAATTGATTAAAAGTGCAACAGAGTGACTATCGAAATTTATTTTGGGACACATAGCACGTTACACGCGCAACAAAGAGAAATATATAGAATGAAAAAGAGAAGAACTCGAGAACAGTTGCGAGTTTCACATTTTTTCAAATTAATATCCAAAACGTATAAATCACTGAGTGTTTTTGTTCCCCCTTGGTCTTTTTTACTGTCCAGTCCCTGAATCTTTCGGATTGGCCGTAATTCGTCTTCCACTTTTTTTTCTGAGAAATGATGGTGCAATGCTCGTACGCACCGAAAAAAAAATAAATGAAAAACGAGTCGTAGGGTTTCGCTGTGAAAGAATATCTTGGAAAGAAAAGAGAGGAAAAAAGATGGCGTGCTCTCTCGTGGGAGGAGGAGACACACGTACGCGAGATTGTACAACGGTGAAAAATATTCGTCGACGTACATCTATTTGCCGGAACGAAACGCTGTTACTTCTCTCAGCCTCGGGTGGGAGGATGAATATAAACCCATGGAATGGGGTTGATGGCTATCAGTGTCTTCGCGCTCTTCACGTTAATACGTACCTGGCGCACTTAACGCGAAGACAATATGTTCAAGGTACATTTTTACACGCGAAAGAAAAAAAAAACAGTCAAAACATATCCTGCATTCGTAAAAAAATTTTGTTCGATCAACGAATTCTTTAAAAATTGGTGACGAATGATATGTGCTCGTGTTCTCTCGATAAAAAAAAAGTTTCTCAACGAATTTTCGTATACATATAAATTCGTGTACACTGCAGAATTTTATTCGATCGGTCATTTTTTTCGAACGTCGGGGATGAACGAGAGAAATTCGATTTTTTTCCCGACACTTTGACAGTCGATTGTCGAATAAATAATGGCGGGAGAGTTTTGCGAGGAGCTCGGATCGTTTATCACTGCGCGTGATGACCCATGCACGTGTATGAGGCTGTCCAGAATAGATTTACATTTGTATATGCAAACGTCAAAAGAACTCGCGACCTGGAAGTGATACGTTAATTGATCATTCGGGCTAACCGAAAGCGAGATATTTTTTCCGGTATCGGAAGAGCATAAAAATGTGATCTCAAGATGGTGGTTCAAGTCACAAGAAAAAATAAAGTTTGCACGTTAATTGACCATTCCGGCTAACCGAAAGCAAGAAATTTTTTCGGGTATCGGAAGAGCATAAAAATGTGATCTCAAGACGGTGGTTCAAGTCGCAAGAAAAAAATAAAGTTTGCACGTAAAGCGTACCTCCAGGAAATTGAAAAAAGATAACAACACGATCAAAATTCATGACTATTTCATCCGCCCTTGAAATAAATCAAAAATAAATTATTAAGAATGTTCCTGCAATGTACAGTCGGTTTCAAAATTTAGTAAAATCGTAAAACCCCTGTACCCACTAAATTAAAACTTCGATTGAATTAACAAACAAGTGATTTTAGATTTGGTTTTTATTTCAATCTATTTTAATACTTTCTTGTATCAAAAACAAATCATTTTTTAAAATTTATTTAAAAATTTCAAATATTTGTTTATGATGAATATTTTTTTATTATCTGGTAACTGAAAATGATAATTTATCATGATACTTGATAAATGTTGATAATCATTAAATATACTTAAGAAATAATGTTTGCAAAAACAGGCTTGCCAAATTTTGTGAAATAAAAAAAAAATTCTTAATAGTATATACAATTTCCCTCATGGTATGTACTATTGTTGGTTATTTTCACGATTATATGTACAATAACTGTAAAATTTCATAACAGTGCGTGTTAATTATTTTATTAATGTCACGTAAATACTCTCCTACACTTAATAAAATATTGTATATTTTGCAATCGAGTGTAAGGTATTCCAAAAGACTCTTATTAGACAAATTTTATCTACGTAGTTTTCCAGTGAAATTGATTTACATATCGAAATTCTGATTGCACGCCTAATGAACGTCTTCATCACCAACATATCACCAATACCATCAAAACGAAAATTGATTTTCTTTATTAATATAGTCCAAACGCAGAAGAAAAATATGTCATTCGGGTTTGTTTCCAGTGAAAATCAAAATGTTTTAAATGTAAATGAACCTTATTTATATATCGTTGATATAATTTTGACATACACGCTAAAGAAAAAAACAATAAAGCTGACGAATTTTAAAATACATATGTATGTTCGTCACGTTTTATATACGGAATGGTGAGAATAACGTGTGAATAAAAAAAATTGTTGAATGAATCCTTTGAATCGCGAATAATTGAGAACGTTGTTTCTTTTTTTAAACAGAGAAAGTCATGTTTGAATTGCTTCGCTGTTCTTTTTTTCCCTTTCTTCATTGTTTTTTTATTCGCTCGGTAAAGTGTATTCGCGTTGCGTATGTAAATACCGGGTCATCGCAGTTACAGCACGTGTACACGCGAACACGCGTACAGTCGACAATTCCGGAAATTGTGTTTGGCTTGGCAGTAAATAAGTGTCTCCTCGAGCACGTGGCTCGGTCTCGCATACTTTCGCAGCGCGGAAAACGAACGCTCTTCCGTGTCAACGTTCTCCGCTGCAAATGTTCGTCGCGGCGAAATCCTCGCGATAAAATAAAGAATAAAATATCAAAATGCGTGTCATCGCGACCACGAATACAAAATTAAAAAAGTTTAACGACACCTCGAGAAAAGTTTCGAGAGGCCGAGTGAGATTGGAAATTTTTGCACGCAGTAACGTTCTGAATGAAAAACAAAAACCAATTATTATTTTTTTTTTGAACTTTTTAAACAGGAAAATATTTCACCTCGTATAAGGTCTCTTATTTATTTTCAGAATAAAGTATAAAATGCGTGTTATCACAACCACTCGCGAATTTCCGTATCACTATTTCCGCGAATAAAGATTGAATAAAAAAATATGTAACGATTCATCGTGAAAATTTTCGAGAAGCCAAGGGAAATTGGAAAATTTTATTATAAAGTTCTGAATGAAATAAAAAATGAAAACATATGTATATACAACTTTATTTCAATGTACTCTTTATACCAGAAAATATTTTTTTTCGTTTCATGGTCTCGTTTATTTCTGGAATATATGCTGTGTGCATACAAAGATGCAATGAAACAGGATCTGTTAAAAAAATACCCTTTGAAATAATTCCATTCCTGCTCGACTTAAAGTTATTTAATATTCATCGTTCTAGTTTTTCGAAATGTTACGGATTGTAATCATGCAAAGTGATGCCGAAAATCGTTAAATTTTTTCCTTTTTTGTCCGTGTCATAAAAAGTGTGAAAATATAAAAGTTATTATTGGAATTGGAGTTATTTCTTTTAAAGAAAAAGAGAACACCACTGCAACACGTCTAGAAAAATTAAACTGTTTTTTTTTTCACGTGTTTATTAAAATTCTATCGGTATATCGTTTTTTCAAAATTGAATAATTTTCACGATGTCTGGGGGTAGATACAAATTTTTTAATACAAATTTTTCTAAAAATGTTTACAAATTAAAAAATAATTTAAATTGTAACAGTTAGATATGCATTGTCGAACATTATAGGTTCACAACCTCCGGTAAAAAAGATCTTATTGTTCCATAAGGATAGTAGCTTTCACCATGGGCTTTGAACATATATCAATAAAACAATAAAATATTTATGAACATTTGAGAAAAAAAATTCAACATCCGTACGATAAAATATTCGAGTTTTTAAACCCACCAATTTGAATAAAATCCTTTCCCCAAAATGCAAAGATGAAAATTTGAGGAATTTCTTAACCCAGATTAAAAATGTAACGAATCGAAAATTGAATGAAAATTGTTCATGCACATTGTATCCAATAGATTGAAATTAATCAAACGAAAATTATGAAAACATTCAAATTCTAATGCTTCACGATGAAAAAAAAAATTCTGTTAAAACTTTTCCAAAATCCCTAACCGCACGTTTTCAATATGTATTATTATCAACCTCTGAGAAATATATCATGCGTACAAATTAAATATCTTATACGTATATCATCCAGAAATCATTTTAAAAAATTTTAATGCAAAATTCGTTATATAGATTTTGAAAATCATACACTTTGGATATGAAAAGGGAAAAAAAGTAATAATAATAATAATAGAGATTCAATCTGTGAACCCATTTCTGGCGTGTGTGTTTTTTTCTGAAAAGTCGGACAAGGTTTTGCGAGCCTTTGAAATTGATTGAATCGGATGAAACGTGGCACAGGTATCGAGTATTCTGGTGGCGACGTGCATCGCGTGGAGCGGCGCGGTGCTGATCGGCCACAACGGGGATCACGGCAATTATTATCCGGAATACGCGAGCTACGATGGTCTGGCATCGGCGAACGAGTACCTGAGTCACCACGTATTGCCGACGGTGTCGGTCCCGGTGCACTCGGTTTCGGCGGCGCCCTATCACGCGGATTCGTTCGAGCTCCATCACCCTCTCGAGCAGGAGCATCACGAGCATCACGAGTCGCACGGTGACGATCATGATCACGATTACTACGTAAGTCCCTCGATTCGTTCACCTCCGATTTCCTAATCAAGATTAATGCTCGGATTTACATAATGCGATTTAAAATGATACGAATTGAGCAACCGGTTCGTGCCGCGAATTTTCACTCCCTGAGAAAATGTTTCAGCTTGTCTCTAATTTTTTTTCTTCTTCGCGGATTTTCATCGCTACCGCACAAACGAGCGATTGCTCAAGTGCTTCATTGCAAATTATGTGAATCCATATTGTCCCGTAATGCTAATTTAATTGTTATTGCAACGTTGAAAAGTGTGCTAAAATCAAAATATCTTCGTCGTAGTAATCGATCGGGGTTATTAAATATATTGTATATTTATGAAAATTTGGAATTTTATAATAAGGGAAATTAATTTGGATTTCATTTCTGTATCTTATTTTGTATAAGCTATACTTTGAAGAAAAATTGAACTTTCAACAAGTGTATTTTCGCGTCTCGCCGATTAAAATTTTTAGTTTTTTCTCAAATATTCAAAACCTGTATCTATGTAGTATTGTACTTTTTTTTGAAAAACATAAAAATTAAGGCGGAGTTATGATGAAAAATGTAAAATTTTTTTTATGTCGCGACATACAGGAATGAATAACGTATAGTACAATCTCAAAATCGACTTGGGACATATTTTCTTAGAAATAAATAGTACAGACTTATTTAATGTTGTGTAAAATTTTACTAAGCTTTTTTCATCTCTCATAAAAGCCCGTATTAAAAGTTGCTTGGATTTATAGTGTATAATATAACTCTGTAGAAATCCATACTGGATTTAAAAAAATCCAATATACATTTTTAAACATCTAATGTAATATTACTCCAGAGCCTATATTGCTATATTGGATTTTTTTGATTTTAACAAATTTATTATCCAATATAATACAGTCCATACTGGGTATTGAAAAATCGACTATTGGTTTTAACAAATTTTAATACATACTACCACGCAGATGTCTATATTGCTATATTGGATTTTTAAAAAACGAATATAATTTTTTTTTATGCGATACGCATTTTTATGCAGGACCTATATTGCGATATTGAATTTTTTTAATATTAAAAGATCATATTAAAAACTGTATGGCATTAAAAAAACTTTATTTAATTTTTCAAAAATTTTTTTTGTGCAATCACATGACTTTTCATTGAATGACTTTGAATTTCAAATATGATTTTCTTCAGTTAATTTATAGCAACTTTTATTAATAAATTTTTACTTTCAAACGACACTTCTTGTGGAAGGAAAACGTTGTTGAACTTTTGATTTTTTGTCGTACACACTCAACGCCCTTAAGGAGGTATTAACGAAAGTACGAAAATGAACTTTGTCTATTGAATTTTTTTTTTACGATATAGAGTATTAATCCAGTTTTTCGTTAGCTACATTTCAAGTAGCATTACCAATAAAATAAGTGAAAATTATCCCAACAAAGTATGCTCGACATAAGCCAGAGTCTTATGAGAAGCATTGAGAAAAATGTTCTTTTATTGAAAAAAAATATACGTGCGCTCTCCCAATAAGAGCCCCGGCAATAAGAGCCCTTCCCCAGTTTCTCGCTCGAGCGCTTCCCCCACTCCGACTCGAACTCCGAGCTCGAGTGTT
>JAPYYW010000804.1:0-54942 GCA_030522545.1 Cremastinae sp. A BG-2022a
ATAAGCGTCGATAGATTTCGTTAAAATTTTGCATAAACGTTCTTTAAGGTCATATACATATGTGCACCAAATTTTATGAAGTTTCACCGTGTAGAAGTCGAGATATTCAATGGCAAATATTATATTTTTTTTGTACACTCTCCATAAGAGCGCGTGTTAAAACTACAATTTTCAACAATAAATATCTGGAATTCCAGACGGTGAAATCACTTAAAATTTTGCAGAGAATTTTATATAACATAGTTGAAACTATCTTTCATTTTTCAGAAAAATCTATCGATAAAAATTTATCAATAATACACCAAGTATATCTGGAAAAGAATCTGGAAATAATCGAAAATAGGAAAATTTCAAAATTTCAAATATAGCGACATCTTTTCGACGATATCGACTTTATAATGGGTAATTCCTGAAAATTTTTGCAAGGCGAAATTAATGATTCAAACATCACGGTTATTATGTCCAAAGCATATATCACACGATAAATTTCTTTTAATGAGTAAAGATTAGCCAAAAGTTAATGCGCTCCGCATAATGCGCTCTATTCTGATTAATCGCGATTAAAGTGGTTGATCTGTGACAGTCAAATTAAAAAATTTCTCCCGTTTTGATGACGTTTTTCTGACGTTCACAGTGATTTGGGAGATTAAGTTTATTAAGAAAAATTGTTGCTAATTTATTAAAGAATAACATACTCTGAATCCAAGGTTATCCAAGGTCATGAATACCAGATATACTTGGACACGAAAAGATATCGCTACTTGAAATTTTGATATTTTCCCATTTTCGATTCTCGAAAAATCAGGCTGGAGGTCCTCGAACATGCAAAATTTTCTCGTTTCAGAAATAAAATAATAATTAATATTTTGTAAATATCGTTTAATGGCGACGAGCGTTTATAAAATTCGTTGGCGCGCGAATCTCTTTTTCTCTTTGATTTCGGGGAGTTATTCATCGCTATAATAACCAATTAAATCTACGTCGATGAAGTTTTGAACGTGTTCTCAATGATTGAGCTTCATACCTGATTCGGTTATAGCTACACGTGCGCGGTTTCGTGACCCGATAGGATATTAGAGATGCGGTCCGCTGGACGAGCCCTCGAATTTTCTCCTCCCCAGAGTTTCGAGTAGACATTTCGAGGACAGCCCTTGAATCTCAAACGGATAGTTACCCCAACGCAATTACAAATTTTCATCCATCCGTTAACACACGCCGCCGCACTCTTCGAGCAAACTTTTCCAAAACATAAAACCCAATTTTCCACAATAATTTTTCATCAAAATATTTACATATTTTCTATATTTTTCTCTGTTTTTCAAGTGCGTGATTTATTCGAACTTCATTCTCATTGTCGTTAGCGAGATAAATATATTTGGTTCGTCAATACGTTGTATATTGAAACAGTGATCATTTTTTCAATTTTCGAACGTTTGCGTATCAAGCGATCGTAAAAGGACGCCATGAGTACGAGCGATAACGATATCGGAGATCACGAGTGTCCGCGTTGGGAGAACGAGCCAAAACTCGCTGCCGAAATCCATTTTCCTGGCTCACTCAACGCGGATGAAATTCTGCCTCGTTTCTCCGGCGTCCTTATAACACTTCCACAAATTCAGAGCTTGCACAGAGCCCTCGTCGCTGTGGGCAAACAATCGTTTACGTTAACGATCGAATGAGAGCAACTTGCTGCCGTTTTCGATAAAGCGCCCCCTTCCCCACCTACTGCGCGGACGAAGTGTGAAGTCACGTGGCGCGTCTACGAGGGACGCTAAATGTATCGCCGATTCAGCAGAAACCATGACGAAAACTTGAGACTCGAAAACTTCGATTATGAGTCTCTTATATACATTACTGTTTTATTGCACTTTTGTGTCCCATAAATTTATTATCTCTCCTTCTCTGTGCATTATCAGCACCGAGCACTTCTGCACTTTGCCACTTTCATATTTGTATTTTCATTGACACTATCTTCGCAGGGGTGTCCTCTCTTATTATCTGTCTTTATTGGTGTGTTGGTTGTTGACTTTTCTCCTATATCTTACTCTATACGTAAACTATCATTATTTGGTAACATATATTTATTTATATACGAATAAATTTTAAGTCGATTGCATCGCCAAGTATATACTGTATATTTATAACTTATTTACTTTCAGTCTCTTTCTAGTTCAGTGTGTTTCTTGAAATTATTTTGGATAGTTAATGTATTTTGTGTATCTTTTCGATTCGGGTTTACGTAATTACTCATTAAAATAAGTAATATAGTTGTAATAAGTAAAAATCTTTGCGTTTCTTCGACATTTTCGTATTTCTTTATCAATATTATGATTTTAATTAAACATTTAAGGTAGTACAACCGAGACAGTCTATTCAAAAGTTTGTCCTTATGTGTTAACTTGATGTAAAATCATCTTCGTTAGCATTGTGTTAACGTGTTTGCAAAATTTAAAAAGGCTTTACTATGTAGTTATTTAGATATTAATTTTTAAAAATTGCCACTTTTAACATGAGCTCTTATGGGAGATTCAAAAAAGAAACGATTTCTAGATGGTGAAGCTTTGTAAAATTTTTGACACATTTTTCATATGACATTAAAGAAGACCTGTGCAAATTTTTAAGAAAATCTGTCTCAACACGGTTTTGCGGTTGTACTACCTTAAATGTCAAGATTTTCTAGATCAATATTCCTTGAAATATAAAATATTTCTTAATTCATAGATTACTGGTAAAAATATTAAAAAGTGGTAAAAATATCGTTCTCATAACTTAAAAAATTATAAAACAAGAAAAACAAATGATTTCTGGTAACTTGGTAGTCGATCCTTTCTTACGAAAAAAAGAACCGATCGATCCTTTCACGCTAGTAAAATCCAAATAATGGATGTATCTTTCTATATCCTCTATATAAAATCTGTATAGGTATTTACTTGTTAAG
The DNA here is from genome assembly GCA_030522545.1 of Cremastinae sp. A BG-2022a. Taxonomy (NCBI): domain Eukaryota; kingdom Metazoa; phylum Arthropoda; class Insecta; order Hymenoptera; family Ichneumonidae; species Cremastinae sp. A BG-2022a. Next base: position 2,939 of record JAPYYW010000804.1, read on the forward strand.
ATGTTCAATAGTAACGAAAAGAAAAGCGAAAAGCGCTCTTAACTTTTTTTTATGAAGCCATTGCGGAGGTAATGGCCTATTTCTGACGATGACTTACAATAAATGTATACGCACACTGTCAAAGTGTTGGTGTGGACATGCAATAATATATATTGGTGAGCACAGGAGGGGGGGGGAGGGAGAGGGGGATGAGATAAAATATCGATTTAACATTTGGTCCTCGTATTATTCGCTATTTTGCAGAACTACGGGGAGTCCCGGTAGCAAATCACCGGCAGGGGGTAGCAGCGGTCCTGGCGCCGGTGGTGGTGGTGGTGGCAGTGGAGTCGGCGGTATCGGTGAGCCGCGCACTCCGACTGCCGGAGCTCAGAACAAGCAGCTACAAAACGTCAAAGGCGATCATCCGTCGGTACGTTTTTTCATTCCATCTCGTCCCTCTCGTCACTCTGTCATTATCCTTAAAAAGTATCATATTTCTCAAACTTTAATCTCGTCACTCTCGTATATAAAAGTATATCGCTTTATAACATGTATACTTTTAAATAAATGTTCAATGTCCGACGACCGAAACTCTCGTCCCTTCTGTAAGAAAGTACTCTCGCTAATTACGTAACTTATTATGCCAGCAACTAAATATAATTGCATGCCATCGATCTCTTTAAAAGTAAAGGAATCATAATCCAACGTAGTTTAGTAAATATTTCATCTCTCAACTTTCTCCGTGTGATAAATTTTCTGTGTGAAAACAATGAAGTTTTTGGTGTCTATCGGTGTCGTTCCTGCTCGTTCGATGTCGTGTGGAGATAAAAAGAGAGAGTAAATGTATGTATTTTGAGAAAAAATTTATCATTCGCGAGGTCCATCAATGAATTAATACGCGTCCCCTTTTTCGTGACACTTGTCGTTTGTCGCAGAAGGCCTTTCTACAGAGTAGGTCGATCTCGCTCGTGGACATGTACATCGACAATACGGAACCTAGCGAGAATGTTGGCCAAATACATTTCAGCCTTGAGTATGACTACCAAAATACCACTCTCATACTTCGCATCATACAGGTGAGTTATACTCTCGCATTATTATCGGACTTTTTTTTTCCTCTTAGAAGCTCCACCCACATTCTCAAATATTTTTCAACAGTCGTGAAACTTATTTGAACAAATCGAGGAAAAGTCTCGCAAATATTAACATTTCACGCCACCTTTCTGTCTTACGTCAAATATTGCGTGCGTAATTATTTTTTATACACTTGTTTTTAATGAAATTTAAGGTAGTTCTATCAGTACAGTTAAAACAAAAGTTTTTTTATCATATTATCTCGATACCATGTGGTTTTTCAGTAAAAGTTTATTTTAAAAAGTTGTTGCTAATTGTTTCAAAAACAACGTACTCAAAATTGAAGGTCATCCAAGGTCACCTGTACTTGTTACGTATGTATGAAAATTTTTAAAATCGTAATCTTAGGATATTTTTTAAAAACTTGAGGAAGCTGCTTTAAAGTACAATAAAGAGCTGTGAAAAATTTCAATAAGTTCCACTACCCAGAAGTCAAGATATTTAGAGTTGAAGATCGCAATATATTTCACATGTGTGCTCTTATGGGAGACTGCAGAAAATAGTGATTTTTGACAATAAATATCTCGAGTTCTACGTAGTGAAACCTCTTTAAATTTAATATACAATTGCATATCCTAAGAAAACGATTTTTTGATAGAACTTCCTTAATTATTAAGGTCCCCAGTTCAAATTTTTTACATTTTTTCGTTTTATTATTGTCATAGATTATCTTTTCCTCATACGAAAATAAAGTATATACAATAGTAATTTTAAAATAACGTATATTTATCAAATGATATAAGATTCGAGGTCGTGAAAATTTTTGACACGTGTTTCAATATTTTCATTCACATTTTTGGAACTTGTATTTCGTATTGTGTTTGACGATGGAGAAAAATTTGTGCTTGGAGGCTCGGAATAAATTATATTTGCGAGGCGCGTTTCCCGCGACTCTCGATGTTTGTGGATGGAAGGTACCTAAATGGAAATTCCGTAATAACCGGACTATTGTGGAGTATTCCACCCTCCGGCCTATTGTTCATATTTTGTGTCACGAAGTTAATAAACATTACAAACACGACGACGAACGGGATAAACGATACAATTTAAACATTGAACTTTTATCCCGTTTCGCAATTCGTAAACGCGTGAGCGATTGCATCGAAATTGCAAATTTTTTTCAAGCTCGGGATTCAATTAAAAACCGAAAATCCATTTCGGCGGACTGGATTTCAAGTTTATCTGCAAATTGAACTCACGAAGAGGACAAATAAAAGATTGATTGCTCGTCGGGTGTCGAATTCGCTGAAAATAAGTTAGATTGAAGTTTATTGGAAAAAAAAACAAACAAAATGCTGTTGAAGCTCTCAATATGGAGTGCTCGAAAGTGTTTTATCAGCGGTATAAACAAATTTGAATTAAAATGGTGCTGGAGTAAAATGTAAATTTGTAATCGTGGATGTTTCGTAAATTAATGTTCAGAGGGCTCATCGCGATTACATGATATCATCGTCGAGGCTTCACCTTGGATCAAATAAACCCCTTCGCCCGTTACAAGGCCTGGGCGAAATTGTGTGTGCGAGTGTTAATTCAAATTACGTGTGTTTCCCATGTGCGTAGAATTTCGTGTTTGCCACTAGATGAGCCTGATATGAGATTAAGTACGCTTAGAAATTTTCTCACCACACGTTTTCTGTTTTCGAACTTTCTCGAATATTATTATTCCAGAGATCATGAAAAATCTTCAAAATTTCTCTCATGTTCATTCAAAAAATGCACAAGCGAAAAGAAGAATAACAAAACGTTTTTTTTTTCAATGAACCGACAAAAATAGTTTTTCATCGTGAAGTAGGAATGAAATAAAAATTTGATGCGCAATTATCGGAGAAAATATTTTCAAGTGCTGGAAGAGAGAAGAAAATTCTGCCGGGGTCACGGCTTATTTTCGTGTGTGATAAAAATAGAATCATGACAAGCGAGCACGTGTGGCGATTTAATGTTAAATATTTTATGGGTGGTCGGAGATCCACGCAATTTATGTTCAAATGTCAAATATACTGCATCGGAACTGAACATATTGATTTCACACGGTCTCAATGTTTTCATCTTCCTCGTGTCGTGAACATTAATTATTGACTTGGCAATTTGCTTCGCAGATTAACTTTTATTTTTTTTTAAACAAAAATGAAAATCAATTTAGCGCGTTTTCAGGGGAACATTGGATGACGGTAAATTAAAAATACAAGCGAGAGAAGAATTCTATTAATTTTCGAACCACTGGCTACTTCAATAATCCAAATGTATAATTTATATCGTGTATATTGGTCGAATCATTATTTTAATGAATCACCTCAAACGAATCAGAAATTTCACTGATCACCAATTTAAATGTGCAATAAATAGATATCTTTCTTTCTCTTTCGCATCTCGACTTCTATTTTGTCCACCTCGTCTGTTATAGAATATAATTTTGCTCAAATTATCAGTAACAATAAATGATAGCAGCCAATCTCGACAATATAGCGTAGCCATTTTTAATTAGTTAAATATTCATCGAGACCAATTATGATGGAACGTGCGGAATAATGCATATTTCTTTCGAAGGTGCGCATCGTGATTGCGTAATTTTTTATCATTTCTTTCGAAGGGAGACATAAATTTAGACCCCTGAACCGGGCCGGGCAATCGGAAAATCGACACGATAGTGCACGAGCGCGGAAAACACCCTGGTTTGCATGATATACAGAGTGAGGAAGCTTATGCATATTTATCGCGAAGATTTATCTTATTTTCAGCGAAAACTCGAATCCCGGTTTCTCCATCGCTCTCTGTTGCCTGTACCGGGAAAACTTGCTCACTGAGTTACGAGCGTTATCGCTCCTCTCATACGCCGAGCTATTAACTTCTTTTGCTAAATTATACTCCTCGCCAGTAGCCAACGCCACGCTCTTTTCATTATTTCGCTTATTATTATCACCCTCGATATTTTTCCCTTGCGGTAATTGCTTCGGCTCACGATACAGAAAAGTCCTCGTGAGGAGGACGTGAAAAAATTCAGCGGGCCCTTTCGCCGCGTGACTTGATGTGCATATTAAATAATCGAAAGGGTTGAACGACCCCTCGAGACTACGCCAGTGTTAACAAATAATATCCTTGGAGCGAACATTCCCACGAGAATCTCGAGGCAACGACCCTCCCTGTTCTTCGAAAAATTGCAAATTACTCCTTTTTTCATTTTTTTTTATATAGAGCTCTAAGTCGAAAATGTTTTGGGATTAATTTATTTTTAATGAAATTTTTCATTAAGATTTCACACCCTGTTGATATAATTCTCTTGAATCGAATTACCATAAAGACATTAGTAGATTCTTTACTCAATATCTATATTAAATAATCAAAAGGATTGAACGACCTCTACGCCAGTGTTAACAAATAATATCCTTGGAGCGAACATTCCCACGAGAATCTCAAAGCAACGACCCTCCTTGTTCTTCGAAAAATTGCAAATTCTATTGCAAATTACTCCTTTTTTCATTTTTTTTATAGAGCTCTAATACTAAGTCGAAAACGTTTTGGGATTAATTTATTTTTAATGAAATTTTTCATTAAGATTTCACACCCTGTTGATATAATTCTCTTGAATCGAATTACCATAAAGACATCAGTAGATTCTTTACTCAATATGCATATTAAATAATCAAAAGGGTTGAACGACCTCTCGAGACTATGCCAGGCTTAACAAATAATAATCTTGGAGAGAGCATTCTCACGACAGTCTCGAGATAACGACCCTCCCTGTACTTTGAAAAATCATGATTTCTTTTACTTCTTTTTTCAATTTTTTTTTAAAGATCGTAAACCTGGAACGATTTATGATTAATTCATTTTTAAAAATCGTGCATTTAAATGTCACGGCCTGTGGCCATAATTCTCTCGAATCGAATCACCATAAATACATCAATAAATTCTCGTTACGACTAATCTGCAAAAGCATGCACATGCTGTTAACCAAACCACGAATCGATTGAACGCTTTTCCCGGGCGTATGTAAATATACGGGATGTTTCAAAGACAATCGACCGAAATCTTTTCATTCTTTTATTCAGTAATTTTCTCGTAATAATGAATTTTATTTAAAAATTATTTGTAATATACCGGAAGATGATAAAGTTATTTCCTAAATTAATAGTCGCATTGTACGTGATGGGATTTTGGATTACAAAGATGCTGCCAGAGCCACTGAGAAATTGTTCTAGCTTGACTTTTGTTTTCGGAGTAAACAAACAAATAAATAGGACAGGATATATCTTATTGGTTCAAGACAGCTGTTAGAGCTGGTTAACAGTATTTTGTTCCAGCAAAGCATTAAGCTCGCTCGCGGCTGCACCAACTGTTGAACCAGCATGAAATATGCTGTTCGTTCGCACGCGTTTGCTTTGCCGGGCGCGCGTTCTCGCTTACACCTTGATTAAACTTAACGAGCTCATCTCCTTATCGTCGAGGGCGCTTTGATCATCGCATAACTTTCATTTCAAATAGCCGAGAAACTCGAGAGCTTGCATTTTTATTCCGGAAAAATAAAACCTTTGTGTGCGCAAGTCGAAAACGTGAGATCCTTGAAATAGAGACTCGGTGAATAAAAAAATGTTGAAGTAAATCTGGAACGAAGCGTTCACGCTTGAAACTTTTTCCAATCCGATGGAATTTACTTTTTTTTTCGGCAAAAATTTACGAGTTGCCATTCGTTACCACTCGATGCCACGAGAAGTTCATAACACTCGAGGGGAGAAAAGGGTTTCAATTTCATCAGGAATTTATGGACAATCGACGTACTTCGGGGAAAATTTCGGGAGCGATCAATAAATTCGGTAATGTCGAAATTGGCGAGAGCCAAAAAAAAATTCACGAGGGTCGTTGCCAACTGGCAGCTTGTGCAAAGTTAAAAGAGCATTCCGCTGCCACTCGGGGATTTGGGAAAATCGATTCAAGTTTTTAATTTTATAGCTGCCTCTTTCGGGAGCTTTTATGGCTCGCTGCTCGCGGGGGAATGCCTGGCAATGTCTAGGTCATCCCGCGCAATCCATAACGAAATAAACGCGCCGCAACTTTTGGCAGCATAATCCGAAGCGTGTGGTTGTGGCTTTTTTATGCCCGCCGGACCGAAGATAAGCTCCCGGGTCAAGTTGCCGAAGAATTTCATGAATAAAAATTCTTCGAGGACTCCGAAGCCCATCGCCGAGCCAAAAAACCCGACGCGCCTTTTTAGTGCACTCCACTTTCAACCCAAGCTCATTTTCCCTTCGATTTTTTACCTTCCAATACAAAATTCACGATAATGCGGCAGGGAAGAAGAAAAAAAACCAGAAAAACGCGCCTTTTCCCTTTATTGTCCAACGAGCCAATCGAGATTTCGTATACTCAATAAATAATTGATAAATTTTTTTCTCCCTCGCCAGGGTAAGGACTTGCCAGCCAAGGATCTTTCTGGGACTTCGGATCCTTACGTTCGGGTGACCCTCCTGCCTGACAAGAAGCATCGTCTGGAAACTAAAATAAAGAGAAGAACCCTGAATCCGAGATGGAACGAGACGCTTTATTTCGAAGGTATCGTTCGCCAATTAAATTTTAAAACTACTTTGCGTTCGCCGGTTTACTGTTTTTCCCCTAAATATCAATCGTTCGTGAAAAGGTTTTCCTCTTTGCTTGTACATGGTATATCGATGATCGTTACGTAACTATATAAAGAGCTTTTAAGTGCATATATAATATAAAGAGAGAGAGAGAGAGAGAGAGAGAAAGAGAATCGACACTACGTATATTTGCATACATATATTTAGATCGATCGGCAGCGAACGCTGAGTGTAAGCGAGTCGGGAGAGTGGGTGGTCAGTTTTCTGCATCAGCGGCTATCCTAATGGCAGCACACGCAATAACAGTATAGCGAAGCTAAACGAGAGAGAGAACCAGATGAGAGAATCACGTTGATTTGTCGACTACAGCTCTGATAAAAACCCGGAACTCGGCACACACTTCAATTTACGATACCAAAAACCAATACCAATGACGCCTACTCTCTCATTTTACTCCTCTACCACATATAACACGAAAAATCCAATATGAGAAAAAATAACAGCGTAACACTTTTGGATAGAGTATGGAAAAATCGTTAAAAAAGTTGACGGGAAAATCTTTTGACCTTATTTTATTGTTCGGTTACTGACTTTTTATTTGCTGGATACAATGGAGACGTTTTGAATATAGGTTGACAACCATTTACACGAGAAATTCAATTTAAAAATATGCATTTTTATTGCGACGTTTTTTCGTAGAATTCTCGATTCGTTTGTTTAAAAGAACATAATTTAAACATTTTTATTCTAATTTATTTGTTTAATAAACTACTCAAAATTATTCGTAAAACATGAATTCGTATCAATGAACGAATTAAAATAGAAACCTAATAGCTTGCTTTTAAAGTACAAGTAATTGTTGTCGAAACTATGTTCGAATACTATCAGAGGCGGTCTAATTTTCTTCTGCAATGTCTTCTAAATGTTGCACATTAAGAGAAACTGAAATTTTTCCTTGTGGTGTTATTTTTTCCTTGATGATTATCATGTAATCTGTTTATTGGAATTCATTTTCCTCTTCGGACGATTAGGCAATTTTTACTTTAATTTTCTTAAATCGATTTTTAATAGTGCGAGTGAGAACTATTATACTAGTTGCTATTTGCTTTACGTGTAAATTTTTTTTAATTTTTTGATTCTTTCTAAGATCGCCTTAAATAACGTTTTCGTGATTTATAAAAATCCCAGTTGAATACAGTTTCTGAAAAAAAAGAGTAAAAAATACATCTAGGAGATTGAGTGTGCAGTGGCGGTGTGCTCGGTCATTCGAGACGAACGTCGACGTCCTAATTATCTCTTCGGCTTCACTCGTCTTTCCGTTACTTCAACCCCGGATTCTGTGCTACATTTTCTCTCGTATTCCAGCGACGGAACTGTTTCACCGTTTTCTACTTTCTTTTATCATTCCCGGTCGCTCTTTCTCTTTGTTTCGACGTGTTTGAGCTGCATCTACAAGACAGCGATTGAATTACAGCCCGTCCGACTTTTTAACTCAGTTTTCTTACCTCTCTTCATTTTCTTCCTGTTTCCGCTCGAATTTTTCAAAATGTTGTTTTTTATTCCCGGTTCGTTGCAAGCGCGCTCCGAGTCTTTGTCTCCTCGGATTCTTTCTTGTCTCGAGGCACAAGATTGTCGATAAATCCGACCAAATTGGAGCTCTGTGAAGTTGATATTTTCACTCTTGCTCCCTGTTATTAACGAATGGGGGAGTAAAAATTGTGAAACTCGATCGAGCACGCTCGCACTCGAGAAGAAAGAGCCAAGGTAGAAAAAAAGAGGTTTTCAATAATGCTCCGTTCTCTCACTCTCATTCGATCAATGTTTCAAATGTCTCGTACTCCAGTCAACCATTTTCCGCCCTCAACTGTCGCATTCCCCTCTTCATTTTTATCCTTGCATTATTTCAATTTTCTCGAAAGACCACATCCCTCGCTCTATTTTCTTTTCAAGAGCAAAAATTAAAAGTTCGAAACCTTGAAACATGTTTTCGACGCGACCGCCATTTTATATTTTACCTGAATCATATTTTTTTTTATAATGAAAAGGTTTTCATTCGATTATGCACGAAACTTCACTTTTCTCTAAAATAATAGACGCGTTTCCCAGTTTTTTCTCCATCGTACGTGAATTAATGAGTTTCCAGCATGATACGGAGTGTACTCGAGAAATTCAAACCACGAGAAATAACGAAGAAAAATGAATAATCTGGCGTCGACTTAATATCATTAATTTTTCAGACCATTAATTATAAAGATTTTAAATGAAACTTGATTGAAGTGTTTGCCTCTTATTTGGAGTTAATAACCGTGTTCTTTTAAAACTAACTGAATTTTATTTTTCAGGTTTCCCGATACAAAAGCTGCAGAGCAGAGTTCTCCATCTTCACGTATTCGATTACGATAGATTCTCGAGGGACGACTCCATAGGAGAAATGTTCTTGCCCCTCTGTCAGGTAATTAACCACCATCGTTTGAGCTTCTTCTGCGCTTTTAGCCTTTATTATAACGCACTTCGTCTCTATTGAATATATCAATTAATGATGAGCGTGGAACGAAAGCTCCACGAGATTTATCCTGTGTACATGCATGTATATTCCCGGATTTCCTTGGGCTAATCGCTTCAGAGATATGCGCAATTAAGCACGCCCTGCACAACTTCTCGAACCCCTTTCGATCAAGCCATGTTAACGTCTCGCGTCAGGCCTTCGCTTATTCCGACTTAATTGAACGTCATAACGTAATCCACAATGTAATCCTATTTCATCAAAGTCAAAAAATTCATAAATTTTCCCATTCACAAAATTCATTTACTTTTACCATATATCTACGATATAAATAAAACAAAGTTGGATTAGTTACACCATTTATAATTCAAGAATGGCTGGACCGATTTTAACGATCTATAATTTGTTGGATTTATCTTCACCCCGAATAGCAGAATAATTATTAAAATATCGGAAAGATTCACGTAAAATAAATAAACAAAAAATTAATCTATAATGATAGCTAAATACATAGAAAATACTCGAATCGAAATTGTAAAGAAAAATATAGAGAACAAATGACAACATCTGTCAAATCGATTGGTCTCAATCATTTCAGATTATTTGGTCAATCAGTCATTCGTACCACAAGATTGACAACATAGAATGTTCTATTCTGCCATTGTTTATATTGAACAATCCAATATACGGATTTTTGGATCAGTTTTTTGAATTTTTCAATATTAATTCTTTGTTTGTGCCCTGAATAAGTTGCATTTTCGTTATCTACAGGAAATTTCCGATCGAATAGGCTCTTAAAGTCGAGAAAATAAATTCAACAATTTTTGCGAATTTTTGAAGATACACTCCTTTCCACTTTTTCAAAAATTTTCAAGGCGTAATAACTTTTTAAATAATTGATGTATTAACCTGATTCCTCGCTTAGTTTTGCAAAGATATTTAAAAATCGCCCCTGATAAAGTTGATTTCGTCAAGACAAAGGAAATATATTGCAAATTGAAGTTTTCATGGGTCTACGAGGCCAAATGTGACCCTCACAGAAATTCACAATATTTTTAGAAATTTTTTTCGGATTTTCAGAGTCTATTTGATCGAAAATTTCGCGTAGATAACAAAAATGGTAATAATTTGCAGCGCAATCCTATATTCCATGTTAAACAATCCAAAAAACTGGATTTTTGATTAGTTTTTTTTTATTATTACTGCGTGGGCACGAAGCGACTATAATAACAATATCAGTTTTTTTACAAAACTTTGAATAAAAATGTAAATTTAAATTTTTACGCGTAATGTATAATTTTTATTGTAATTTTGAAAAATATTTCAGGTAAAACATTATTAAATTTATTTTTAAATACTTTAAATTATTTAAATATGTTTAGTTTTCACGTAAGAATGATAATTTTGTTGTTATTTATCATCTACGATATTTTCGTGTATTTATAAAACGACTCGGAAAATGTGGTTGAGAAGCACATATTGGCCATTTAGACTCATGCGAGAATTTTCGTCGTGTATCCCTAACATTCATTTCCCGGGAGTAAATCGCTTATTGTTCCCGGGACAAACGTAGCGTGTAGCCAAGAATTCCATTAATAGAAGGAGAACGGAAATGTGGAGAGAGGAACACAGAGAAGCTCGTCAGGTGAGAGCTCGCGTTACCTGGTTAGCCACGAAACGTTGTTGCAACGAGTGCATCCGGACATTACGCTCGTTGTCCTCACTAACTGCCGGATAAAGTCCACTCGCATTCGCGAGATTATTCACGTTCTCGTTCCGATTCGCCTCAACTCTCTCCGTACATATTTAATCATTTTTAGTCCAGCTCCATTCCATTTTCACGACGAAAACTTTTCTTTTTGCATTAGAAAAAAAAAACTTTTATCAAGAAAAAATACAACCTTGATCAATATTGATCGCCAATTATCGAATTATTGGTATAATATTAGCTGAATCAGGATTTAAATGAAAAATCGATATTTTTGTAAAATTTTAATTATGTATAGAGAAAATTTGATACAAATCGTTTTTTTTTCTGTAAAAAGTTTGCTTAAAAATTTGTTTAACTTTTCGTTTTATTTTAGGCAAAGTAGCAAATAGGATTATTCGTTAAAAAAGTAATTTATGCTGTTAACAAGTCGAGCGAGAAAAGTTAGTTCGTGGTTTACTCGAAGCTCGTCATGTTGGCGAGGTCGGGAATTCGGGATGAGAGACAAAAGCTTAATCCTTGCCTTCCGCAAAGCCTTTGTGGCCATCCACGTAATCATATCTTCACTTTTGGCATCTCTGTGGTCGTCAGGCCATTAGCCCGCATGCTTTCGAGTGCGAAGAGTGGAACTTTTGGCTCGCGCTTTAAACAGAGAGCGGGCCCTTAATCTTCTCTCTATTCGGGACATTTGTCTTTTCCAAATTTTCAAAAAACTTTTGTCCTCAATCCCGAGGGATTTTTCTCTGAAAATCTTTGGACTGGACGTTGCTCTGACGAGAAAGGCTCGATTCGACGAGAATCGCTCTCTCTGTTTCCTCATTCTCGCTGCTTATGATTTTCAGGTCGATCTCTCGGAAAAACCGTCGTTCTGGAAAGCTCTGAAGCCACCGGCGAAAGACAAATGTGGCGAGCTCCTTTGCTCGTTGTGCTACCACCCGAGCAACTCGGTTTTGACGTTGACTCTGCTCAAAGCGAGAAATTTGAAAGCGAAAGACATAAATGGAAAATCGGGTGAGTAATTTTCTCTCCTGAAATGTACACTATCCTTCTCGGTTAATTTTCGCATGAAAAAATGCCGTAATTAACGCCGAGAATTTCTCTGATCCGCAGATCCGTACGTGAAAGTGTGGCTCCAGTTCGGCGACAAGAGAATCGAGAAGCGCAAAACGCCCATATTCAAGTGCACTCTAAATCCAGTATTCAACGAGGCGTTCTCGTTCAACGTCCCCTGGGAAAAGATTAGAGAGTGCTCGCTAGACGTAATGGTCATGGACTTTGATAACATTGGGAGAAATGAGCTAATCGGGCGCATACAATTGGCAGGTTAGTCAAATGTCAAATTACACAGCAAACTATCGACGTAACATCAATTTTTACAACAATAAAATTATAAAACAAACGGTAAAATATCAACGATAGATATAATCATTATAGAAGAGGGGGGGGGGCAAGATGAGCCCACAGTTTTTTTCATTAGATTCCCTTTTTTTTAGTATCTTGTGAAATATTTGGTGCTAATTTGCTGTGTCGATTATAAATATAAAATCGAAAAATATGGAACAATATGCCCCCCCCCCCAAAAAATGTATAATATGATTTTTTTTATTCGTATCATATTTTTAAGTTTTTTTTTGCCATGTATTTAGTATAAAAATGCACTAACAATTGATGATAACAATTAGGAGCAAAATATGGACCTTTTAGACACTTGAATCAAATTTTCTTGTCACTTTTCTGTTCAATAACAAATTGATGAATTTGAGAAAAATTTATTTTCGTGCTAAAATATTATACAATATTTAAAATGGGCTGCTAAACGCTTTGAAAACGTTCTATGCGTTCAATTCTTAGGAATAATTATGGAAAATATAATGCTGTTGAACTCGTGAACCTAGTTTACCCCTTATTCCATTATTTTCATTATTCCTCAATCATTTCTACTTGACGAAAAATTTTAGAAGCCCATTTTGCTGGAAAAAAATTTGTACGTTTTTAAAAATGTAGAGGGCCCATTTTACCCCCAAATACTTTGCGCATTAAAAATTTTAGGGGCCCATTTTGCCTTTAAATATTTTTAGGTTTTTGAAATGTCAGAAGGCCCATCTTTTGCACGGCCCCTATTAACTTTTTTTAAAAAGATGATTTAGTAAAAAAAACAGTGAATATTCTTCGATATTGTACCAAAATGTTTAAAAAATGTCAGAAGTCAACGTTGTTGCGAAAATTTGTAATAAATTATAACTTAAGCTTCCTGGCGAGAGGGTTAGAACATTAACCATAGGGCATCTCAACTTCGAGGCATATAATGGCTCGCTTGCGAGCGTTGTCGCACGTTTGAAATTAAAATGTAAAGATTTTGTGTGTATATCACCTCTTATTTCTTCCTTCTTATTTTTATTAGACTCCCTCTTATGAAACTCTGAAACTCTACAAGAAAAACTATAGAAATAATCCAAAATCAAAAATTCCTTAAATTGGTATCAAACCATTTTTTTTTCTTTAAACTGGCTTCCCCCCAGCTAAAATAATTAATTATACTTACCTTTAACGAAATACACTCTTAAAAAAATTTTTTAAATCATTTTTGCTTTAGAGCTCCACTTTGCAATAATTACCATAACTTACAATGTAATTTACCTATAAAGGCCGTATATATGTTTATGTGCAAATGCTATGATTTATCACAGGTAAGAACGGAAGCGGGGCTAGCGAAACAAAGCACTGGCAAGATATGATAACGAAGCCGAGACAAACGATCGTTCAATGGCACCGTTTGAAGCCTGAGTAAGCGTTTGAAGGAATGAAGAAGTGGACGAGAAAGAAGAAGAGGACCGTTAGAGGTACCGTTACATTGGATCGACGTAAATTCAAATGATCGATTCGATGATTCAATCCGTTTCGAGACTATCTCGAACCAATCGCAAAAGGATCGTTCGCGCGAACGCCTTTTTTAAAAGTTCTTTCTCTCTCTCTCTCTCTCTCTCTCTCCCTCCCTCTCTCGCAGGCCTCCGAGTCGAGAGAAAGAAAGGAAATTGCAAAAGTCTCCGAGCGTTTTTAACGAATAAGAGAGAAACGGAGAAGAGAAAAAAAAGGAAGAAAAAAAACAATCTGAAAATCCCTTCTTCGCTCCAGAGTCAATCGAGTTGAGTCTCGTCGATGACGAGGCTCTCCAAAGATTCCCGAAATACTTCAAAAAAAAAAAGTGATAAAAGCAACAAAATAAAATCATGAATATTGCGCCAGTTATTTTGTAAATAGTCGCACTGGCCGTGCTTTAAATCTCGCTGACTCGGGATATAAATGGATTTCGTAAATTAAATAGTTACGAGTTAAATTGAAGCGAGTTTCGTCGATCGTCGCGCGAATATCGCTTCTCAATGAGAGACACGATCGTCGACGCTTCAGAACGAATGACGTCGGGATGACGTGCACATATATTTATAGATAAATAATAACAATAAAGATAATAATAAATGATAATTTTAAGAAAAATGGGAATGGATGGGAAAAGGGATGATGTATAAATCACATGTTTTCGTAACTGCACTACAATCTACATTTTACATCGTAAAATTTATATATATATCGATATAATGTGGTTTAATTATATATATATATAAATTTGACGAGAAATATTGGCGATGCGTGAAAGTACCTCCCCTCAGTGCGAGAATGCGAAATAAGCGGAAAACGACGATCTAATCGACTACGACGAACTATGAGGACGAAAAGTGCGCCGATGCGTTCGTTCAATGGCGCAATGAAGGATTTTAAAGAGTAAAATGTGAGAGACAGGGAAAAAGAAATGGCACACTTCTCGCCCCGAGCATAATTCTAAATAAACTTCCAGTGTAAATCCCTTAAGGAGAGATAGAGAGAGAGAGAAAGCGATAAAAACGAATGGGAGGTACAATAACGAATTTATACGGTATAAAAGTGTTTCAAGAGTGAAAATATAACGCGTCTAGAATTTTGACGAAACACGTAGACCTCGATTCATTTCAAGCCAATTTTTTCCATTGTTTTTTTTTCTTTGTTTTTTCCATTTTCCGCTCCCACTCGTGTAAAATCCGTAAATTATTGTCGTTCGTTTGAGCCGAAGATTTAGATGCTCGTGCGCGGAAACGCAGAAACAACAGTGTGTTGTGTGCATAGACAAAAATATCCGTAGTATTATTTCAAATAAGAAATAAAATTGAGAAAAAAAACCAGAGAGATACAGATGTCACTCGATCCGTACAATAAATAAACGTATTCGCGTCAGAATTTTGCGATTGGTAGTAAAAAAGAGAGAAAGAGAGAGAGAAACAAACGAAACGTAGGACCTTTTTTGTTTATTCGACATTTTGTTTTTCTCGTCTTCTTTCGAGTTACACGTACGAGTTTCCCGGAAAATGGATTCCAGTCGTCCCCGGTGGCGAAAAAGGGGAAAAAAACGTTTTTAATCTCCAACAGGGTGTTTTCCGTATCACAGATTCTGGAATTTCGCTCTGTCGAACGTCCTCCAGGATCCATGACATATAGTTCGATTGCCATGTACCTTCGTATAGCATAGCCAATAACGCATTGTCGCGTTGTGCTTTCAAGAAAGTACAAATATTACTTCCCAGCTGACGGCGAGAAACGAAAAAAAAACATTAAGTGTCGAGCTAAAAAATAATTATTGCACCCTTCCGCGTTTCGTTTATTCAATTCTTGTGTCAAAATTATTTTCGCTCGTCAACTTATCAAATCCAAGTTAAAACCGAATAGCGAAAAAAAAAATTATTTTTTAATACTTTGAAAAAGTAGCTTCATTGTGAAGAAAATACAAAATAATATTAAAATCCTCTCATTTTCTCGACGATTTTGTTTTATCGCTTATGATAAGACTTTTGCAAAAATCATTTTTTTAGTATGACATTTATTTGAGGAAGTAATAACCGTACTTTATTAACAAGATTTCAACCGTGAAAGATTAGTGGCTTAAAAAATTAACCAAACGTGCAAACAGATTCAAGCCTTGGACTTTTTTTTCTATTTTTTCAGTTGGACGTGTATTTTATAAAAGATTGTACGTCGAGCCATCAATCGCACAATCGACAAGCGTCTGTTTTTTTATTTTTCATAGCAAAGCTAGTGCACAAACGAGAAATTAATTGGTAGTGAGCGCATATACTCTTTAATTATTCATAGTAATTCATGACAGCAAAAACAAACAAACAAACAAACAAACAAAAAAAAACCAAAAAAAAAATCGGAAAGATATTTTTGACGGAACTTTTGTATTGAGAAACAAAAAAAACCAGAGTGAGACACTTTTGGATCGGGCGAGAGTTTTAAATAATAAATTGTGATCGGTGTACCTTATTCATATAATAAAAAAAGGGTTTAAAAAAATACAAAATGAGAAAAAAAACCGTTATTATATTATATTCGGTAGTCTGCTGTTGTTAACAATAATCGTAGATTCCAACGGACAAATTCGCCTTGAGAGTTTGCTTGGTACGATTGAATCGAGGAATATAATGGGGGAGAAGAGAACGACACACGCACACACCAAGATTTATCGCTTTCGAGAGAAAACAAAATAATTCATTGGGGAATAACGAAAATTGAGAGTAAGAGAAACGAAATCGTGATTAACGAGCGCTATCGATAATTCGTCACGGAACTGTCGTTAATTTTACAATGACGAATTAATAAAAGGTAACCGCGATCGCAATAAATTTACCGAAACCGTGAATTTTACAAGTAAAAAACAAAAAGGAAGACGAAACGAGAAAAGAGAGAGAGAGAAAGATAAAAAACATTTGTCGCGGTATGAATTGCCAAACGAATAATAATAACGAGCACGTGTTATTGATTTTTTGGTTTTTAGTAAAATCCTCGTTTAAACGAATGTTACATCGAGTTATCGGCAAGAGTGTTTAGACCGTTTTTGACAGCAAAGAGGCTCCTACTGTGTATTGCTGAAATATATACACGAGACGTAGATTTTAGTAAACAAGTTGGTAATTAAGATTAAGTATAATTTATTTAAGGACGAACGACGTGTACGCTCTATTGGAGTTATAGAAAAATGGTCCGTACTCGCGTATATAAATATATACATATTAATAAGGGATTAAAAAATATCGCATTATTGCATAGCACAAAATTAGATAAATATTTATATGTCGTAGTCTGTACATACACGAATGGGGAGGTGTTGAAGGTTTGCCTGGTACCTCGCGACTTTTAAAATTGTCACTCATCGTTCCGAGTTCAGGTTACGAAGTCAATTTATTTTAGATAACAAAGATGAAAACGTAGCGTTATTATCCCGATCATATCACGAAAAGATAAGATCAAACGTTCGAAGACAATTAAGAATATCACACGTGACACGAAAATTCTATTTTTTTTTTTTTAATTTAACGAATTGATCTCTTTTTTTCGTTTTTTTTTTCATCACTTTTCACGTCTAAATTTTCCACTGCGATAAAAAGGTAACAGAGCGTCTTATCCACATGGTTACATGGAAAAAACAAAAATGTGAACTGACTAAAAAATAGAAAATAAAACAATAAAAAGAGAACGTGAACTCCGGACTGCGACAATTTTTCATTAGTCGATGGGTAATCGAGCGAAAGGAAAAAGCTTGAGTACATAAGCATGTGATTGCCGAGAAATATTGAGAAAGCGAGATATAGAAAGAAAAAGAGAGAAGAAATATATACACAAAAAACCTGGAAAATATATCGTCTAGTAAATTAGATATATAAAAAATAAAATATATACATAAAATAAGTATAAAAAAATTTATATCGCGATGTATATCAAGGTATGCGGCAACAGTCCGGAGACGAAGTAAATTAGAGAAAAAAAAGAAGATAAAACGAAGGAAAATAAATGAGCGAGAAACGAAGAGAAAAACAGTTTCGACAGATGTTCGATGAAAAAGTTGTCGCGCTCTCTTTTTCACATTGCGCAGTATGAAAAGTACGCTCATTCGACGAAGGCAGCACGATTCGTCGATTGGAAGTCGATTATTCAGTTAATTGACTCACGTGGCGGCATTAGAAACAAGTTAAACAATGAGAAAGATAAAAATTGGACAAAATAAATTGCGTATAAGCTAGAAAGATACTCTTGAATTAAAAATGTATTCCAAGAATTTTCTTCCTTTTCGACGAGTCGCCATTCTTCCCCGTTGAAATGAAATCGAACTTTGCGCGTCAGAAATACGTTTTTCATTCAAAAATGATTCTCCCGTACCAAAGATCAGCGCCGTTCCAGAACCGAAATGTTATCTTCGTTTTTTCCATTAGCATTCACAAAAATAATCCCGAAAGTCCTTCCGAACGTTGCAAAGCTAAAATGCTGTGATTTTAAATTCACCAAATTCTATTATAGTCGTTGTTGATTTGTGTTTAACGAGAAAAAAAGGGAAAAAAATCCGACAGCGTTATGTAATGATCGAAACAAAAGCCACTCCATTCACGTTATTTTTGCTGCGCAATGGAATCAGTCGTGGCGAATCTGCGTTTCTGATTTTAAAAAAAAGTTGTGTATACATTGGATCTCTGCTATACGTATCGTGTCGGGAAAGAGAGAAAAGAGAGAGAGAGAGAATGAATTACAGGCAATCGATCCGCGAGGCTCGTAGTTTTTTGCGACTCGAAAGCTAGAAAAAAAAACGAAAAAAAATCGTGTCCTTTGCGCTCTGAAAAGGACCCTCCTTCATCCTGCCCTTCATAAAATATTTTTATATCGCAAACATCTATCGATTTCTCTTGATGCGCTCTCCGTGGAGATTTCTCTTGTCCTGAAAATAGAAAAATGAAACAAATGCTATTCGTGCTCTCAGATAATTGTATATGTATATTTTTGTCACAGAGTAACACACTGAATCATTTTTAATATTACGAAAAGCAGAAAGTAGAGTGTGAGAAGTGGAGAGAGAGAGAGAAAGAATCAGGAAAGAAACGCACGTACATCGTAAATTCAGGAACGAAATTCTTTTCAGAGCTTAAAGTTTCGGCTGTCACCTAGCGAATCTTAAAAAGTACGACGTGATTTAATCTGGTTGTTGTCTAGTTACCTATCGAAAAGTGAAAGCAAACCAGAAGTTTAAAGAAACGCTAGTACGCTAGTTTTTCGTTATAGAATAAAAGAAGAAAGAAATAATCGGCAGACGGAGAATATAAAGGAAAGAGAGGGAGAAGCAGGGAAATAGTTTTTTTGTTAGAGGAAAGGCTCAAGTAGCTGAGAAGACCTAGATACGTGTGTATAAAAACTGTCTACATTACGAGCTAAGCAAAAAAAGCGAGTGTGTACCTCAAAAATGCATATCTCCCTCATGTCGGGGTGGAGAAACAACAATCCCATACGAATTACAAAAATGAAGAGAAAAATACGTGAAGCTTTATGCAAAAAGCACAAAAATTCATTACGAATGAAAAAAAAAAGAGTGAATTCAATTGGCTCAAAAAATTCGTCAGTGTACGAGCAATTTTTATGTTGAGCGTACAACCATTTTTCAACCCCGTTGATAAAACAATAACTATAAAAAAGTAACTTGAAAAGAAATTGTACCATAGTCTCTCGAGCCAAGTGTCAAGTGTAAAATGTTACTAATGTTTCGACGTACATGCCTACATGTCTCTCGTAAAAAAAACGATATCCATCAATCAAAAAACAATCATTTTCATGACTGTCTAAAAATCCTTCTCTGTGTCTCGCTCCAATGTCACTAAAACTCGTTTTCCTTTCTTTCAACTGTGTAGTCAACGATCCTGATAATCTTTTGTCAAGAAAACAAATTCAAAAATTGTTAAGTAGCGATTTAGAAAGAGAGAGAGAGAGAGAGAGAGAGAGAGAACGAGAAAAAGAGTTTAAAAAGTCAACAAGTTGTTGGAAACAAATCATTTTTTTTCGAACATTACTGTTGTTCGAAAAACATTAATATATTTATGATTTTGCAATGTCGACACTTTGATAAAATCGTAAATCTCCAATAACAATGAATAAAAATTCATTCGTATGTTTTTAATTCGTAAAAAAAAATCTGTCATTCAAAATGTCAAAAATGGGAGTTACTTGGTTTTGTCGAATGAAAAAAAGATGTATGGACAAAACGAGGAGAAAATTATTGTTTTTCCTCAAACCAGCGCAGTGCTAGCGTTAATTTTCAAAATAAAGAAATTACGACTGTACAACGTGCGTGTAGCGGATCTCCGAACGCGAATTTGTCAAGTATCTTGAAAGTTTTTTGCAGCTGATAAGTGAATAGCAAAAAAAAAGTAACGTATGAGAAAATCTGACTCTACAAACTGGATCAATTGTACAGACTTTTAATGAAAAAAAAAGATAGCAGCAGAGAATTACGAGGAAGGCAAACACAGAACGAAGAAGTAACGCGATCGCGCTGAGAATTAGTTTTAGCCTTGTACGCGGAGAAGAAAAAAAGACACACTTACACACACAGAAGGAGAAGAAAAAAACATATTTTTGCGCTTAGATATTTTAAACGAGTATCTTTACTTCGCTACGTGGAATGAAAGAATGTAAATTGGTGATAAAGATAATGATAGTGATGAGAATGAAGTCAGATTAGTCGTTAATCCTTTTCACACGAAATTCCTTTTATTTTTTATCTTCATTTCATCCTCTAGGTTCCCTCGTCGAGGCTTGAATCTCCGAAGGAAGCGCGAATTTTTCGAGCGATCACCTGGACTCCGGGTCTCCGAGTTATTATTATTTACAATATGTATATACACATGCATATACACTTTAGGATAAACAGAGGAAGTTTTTCAAATGTGAGAATGTGATCAAATCTTTCGGAGATTCGAGCTAAAAGACAAAATTGCGAGGGATCTTTTTTTTCTTCAGTAAGAACGTTTTAACATTGAGATCGTTACATTTGAACACCATATACAACACAGGCCCATGTTCTGTAAACGTAGTATTACGATAAGAAGTAAGAATCGAAGCAAAATAAATTATTGTATGAATCGTTTGTGGAAAAATATTTTTATTCTTTTCGAAAAATCACTGCAACAATTTTCTTGTCGATGTTGTTTCAATCTCTCGTCGAAAATTCGGGAATATGGGAAAACACTTGATAAACGTTCGTCGACATTGGAGGAACGCAAGGAGGAGTGCGAATACATCGATGGTCGGTAAAAATCGAATCTGAAAACTGGACTCGAGGTCAAAAATTCGAAAGTAATGATTTTTTTCTTTACAATAACAATCATAGTAATGAGAGAATATCACGAAGACATCGAAATAACGTTCGTAGCTTCCAACAGGTTGGTGACTGTCGTCGCGAGTTTAAACGACACAGATCTCATCAGCAACCTGCTTTTTATACCCGCGTTGTGAAGAGCCAGATGGTATACATCAGCAAACAATCTATTTTCGTTCCCCTCCACAGGTAGGCTCGAAAATTCGGGACTGACTTCGGTGCATTGAACTGCGCTCGTTTGCAGCGGACTCACGAGCAACATCATGCTAGATTGCTGGAAAATACATTTTCACAAATATTCACGAATATCACTTTTTACAAATATATTTTTTTAACATATTTTTTACTGCAATTAGTGAATACTAAAATAAAGTGTCAAATTTTTAGGAATTAAGAATTATCGTGGTGATGCAAAAACTATATTTAGTAACGTTAAAACTTTTATTAAAGATGTTTTGATTAAGGTTATAAAACCTGTCAATGCTTGGCGTATTTTACTATATAGAGCTTTGACTAACGTTTTATCGTCATTTATCGTTAATAATTAATACAAAAGGTCCGAAACCTCAAGTTTTTCTTTGTCCTGCAGGTTTAAAAGTGTTTAATGAATATAATAAATAGTTTTTATAAAATGTCACTCATGTGCAAAACAATCGCTTTTTTAAAATAAAGGTACGGAATTGTGTTTTCGCATCTACTCAATGTTAAAAATCGAATTTTCAATTACGAATATTTTTATAAAATGGTTGGTAAAGATGGTTTTTTTGTGTAGATTTTGTAGCTGAAAACTTTTCCAATCGTTTGATCCCAAAATGATGCATTTTTTTAATCAACATCCTTAAGGTAGTTCTATCACTACGGTCAGATCAAAAGTTTTTCTCTCAATTTATCTCCATTCCATGTGGTTTTGGAGCTTGAGTTTATTAAGAAAAGTTATCGCAAATTGTTTAGGAAACAAAATACTCAAAATTGAAGATCATCCAAGGCGATCTGTACTTGTTAAGTATGTATGAAAATGAAAAATCATAATCTTAGGTTTTTTTTTTAAATAAAGGAAGCTTTTTTGAAGTACAATAAAGAGCTGTGCAAAATTTCAACAAGTTCCACTACAAAAAGTCAAGATATTTACAGTTGAAGATCGCAATATTTAACACGTGCTCTTATGGGAGACTGCAAAAAATAGTGATTTTTAACAATAAATATCTCGAGTTCTACGTAGTGAAACCTTTAAAAATTTAATAAACAATTGCACATTGTATCAAAGAAGGTTTTTGAATATTTTTAACAAAATCCTAAGAAAACAATTTTTTCATATTGATTGATTGATTTTTGAATTTGATTTTTCGATTTTTTGAACTACCTTAAAGAGATTATTTTTCGAAAAATCGTTTGACCGTTCTTGAAAATTGTAATAAAATCGCTCTGATTAATTTTTTCTGTGATTGAATACTGATGTTTTGTATGGGTATATGCACTTTTATGTAATATACAATTTCCAAGTATTGACGAGACAATTATCATGAAAGACATCCTTAATTACCTCTTTGGCTACACATCCATGCAATTCTTTCGATTGGACGACAATTTGCCGAGGCGTGACTGTCGCGTTCCATCGTGACCAGGAAAAACTGTAAGCCGGTGCCAGAAGGCCCATGCAGGCTTGCAAATGTTTCTCGGTGACGGTGTGCTTCACGGGGAGTCCTTTGACGTAGCTGAATGCGTCGCGTTCAGGAAAGAGGTCGCAACCTCCGGCTCTCATTTTCTAGTTAATTAAACGAATTGTTTTTAATTTACAAAAATCATTTTCTCTACGAATTTCGAACGTTAATTAATACTCGTATGAGCGTGTGCAATTTCATGTATTCGTCGACCAGTTCCTGCAATGCTGTCGTCGTTCCTCCTACCAGGGAGTGCAAACAGACTAAGTCTTCCTGAATAAGAATGCAACAATTAATAGATCTTTTTTTTAAGAACAGTAAAATACTACATTTTTTGAAAATAATTTTATTCGTCGAACGGTATTAAA
Organism: Cremastinae sp. A BG-2022a; assembly: GCA_030522545.1. Classification (NCBI taxonomy): domain Eukaryota; kingdom Metazoa; phylum Arthropoda; class Insecta; order Hymenoptera; family Ichneumonidae; species Cremastinae sp. A BG-2022a. The sequence goes on from JAPYYW010000804.1 coordinate 26,075, forward strand.
AATAAAATTCTAAGAAAAATAAATTTGAGAAAGCATTTATTTGCACTATTGTTAAAAGTCGTACTCGAATTATAAATTCAACTTGCACAATCGCTGCGATGATGCTCAAAACAATTCCACGGTTCGTTTTGAGATTTTTTCCAGGCTCGGGCTTGAGTTCCCAGCTCTGATATGGTAAATTAATGAAGCGAAACGCAGCTAGGCCATGAACACCTAATCTTCCCGTTCTGAAAGTAATTATCTGTTTTTCCTCATTGTACTTAATGTCGTGCACGTCCTGGGTCGACCAAATTTTTCGCTCTGGAATCCAGTGGGCTACAAGCGGCGGTTCGAACCAGAGAACACTGTCTGGAAGTCTTGAATTATTCGATTCCATTAATATTTATTATCTTTCATGATGCAATTATAATTGACAGAATTAAAATAAGAAAAAAATCGTACTTGAGTGTGACGAGAGCGAGAGCTTCCATGGCGGCTTCGAGAGCTTTCATTTCCGCCTCGATGACTTCTGGCGTCCGCTCGGAATCCGGGGCCGGTGGCGGAGCCTTGTAAGGCTTATGGAAAGGAACGAATTTCAACTCTTTCGGTAATTGCACTGTAAATCATAAATTTTGAACAAAATGGTCAATCAATGACTTATTATCAAGTTTTACGAAAATACATTACTTACGAGTAGTCAAGTAAATATTTCTTCTCATATCTTTCGGCTGAGGCGGCTGGTGCACCAAATCGATGTGATAAATACCACCGAGGATTGCGTACTTTCGCAAATTAATTTCAGTCTTTTCGCAACGAGTGAAAAGCCGTTTTCGAATTTCTTTTCTTATTTCCTCTGGAATATGTTTTTACTTCATCAACATGATTTTAATCTACGGTGTCCATTTTTTAATATTAAAGATTAAAGATTGTCTATTGAAAATATATTTATGAATATGTAGTACGCAAAAATAGAGAATAATTAGACATTATAAATTTTTCAGACTCGTGGAGTTGTTCCCTTGAACACCGAGCGAGACACACGAGGCGATTATTTTAATTTCTTATTATACTCATTTATCTTATTCAACGCTCTTCATAGTCATCCCATATTATTTCATTTAAATCGAGCTTTTCCCTTTTCTATAAATATATCTGATGAAATCCTTCCATATATTATAGCGTTCTAAAATAGCCAATGCGGTCCCGTTTTGAAAGAGGGGCTTTTTCTTTTACGAGTGAAATATTATTCAGACATAAATCAACGATACACTAATTTGTTTGTCATATAAATAGAATATAATTCTTGTTAATGATGGAATTTTTTTTTTGTATCTAATGCGGAAAATCTAATTTTAAATTCTTTTCCAAATTCTTTTCTTTTCTCAATATAATTGAAATAGACATTTGTTTCGAATTAACAAAAAAGATATGGGGAAATTGGGATGATTCAGTTAATGATTACAACGAAATAGAAAATATGACCGTACATTCTTATCATCTACATCAGAGATATGAATTGATATGAATCCATATAATAAATGATGTAATAATAAGTTGATGTGTTGCAGGCATAGATCATGGGAGTACAAACTGTTGCATATTTGACAAATAATAATTAATAACTAACGTAGATGTGAGTATTTAAAAAATAATTTAATACTTTATTTAAAAAAATATCTATAAAAATTGATTTGTGCGTCAAACATAAATTTAAGTTACAATTAAAAAATAATGTTTTTAGGAAGATATATTCTGTGAAATGCTTTTGTGTTTTAATCGATAAATAGAAATCCGATACAAGAAAACCTTCTCTCGACAGAATAACTTCTTCCGGGGTCGGCAAATACGGAAGTCGTGCAGGCTCGACTTCCGGTTCTGCTTTTTTCGCTTTCGCGCCGGGTGGTGGTGTCCTCTTAGCGCCTTTTCCCTTTTTTTCAGATTTCTGAGGTGCAGACTGGGGTGGATTCAGCAATCGCTCGAGTTCCGCGTTTTTTTCCTCCAGCCTCAATTTTCGTCCCTCCACTTGCTCCTCGCGGATTTGCCGCTTCGTCTCGTACTCTTTCTGACAGTACGAGAGAAGATCTGCATTGAAGATTAATTTGTTATATACTTCTTTCTGGAAACAGTGACGTATAGATTTTTTTTAATCGCAGTTGCAATCACCGAGAGTCATTTGATATTCTTCCGGCAATTCTGGCATCGCGAAGGACGTTCCCTGATCGGAATAGTGATCGTACTGAACCCAGAGAGCTCTTATTGCCATGCAATAACAATCCACGTCTATTGGCATTTTTACCGTGAGATCAAGTTCTTGAAACAAAATTTCAATATTCTTTCTAAAAAACATAAAAATTCAATATGCATTTCAATTTATGCACATTTCATTGAATAGTCAATTGACAGTGATTCATTGGATATCTTCAAATGATTTATCGTATTTTTTTTAAACAGAATAAATCGTACATTAAAGTTAATTTATTTTGCAAAAATATTGTCCTCACTTGTCTCGTTCGTTGATCTGCTTCATACTCACAGGGAGTCTTATCAATGCCCAAATGCAGCAAATCATCTCATTGGCTTCCTTTATGTAACGAGCATTTTTCAAATCCTCCCTGGTCATGTCTCTCTCGATCTGACGAAGCAGACGATAACTCGCTAGATCCAGCCAATATTGAAGCTTGTTTCTAAACAACTGTCTAATCTGTGGATCAATTGAGATTAAAATTTTTGTAATTTCTCACAAATTCATTTTTTTTTCGTGAAACTCACTTTTTTGCATTCTTTGATATAATCCGCAGGCTGCATTATCGAAAAGTCGATTATGCTGTCCAACCTACCTAATAACTGCACAAATTTTCTATAAAATTTTTCGATAAATGAAATTTTTTAATTAATTATATAAAACCAGAACTCATAAAACGTACAAAAGTAACAGTTTGACACTTCTTCGTCACAGTTTCCATGTTCGCTTCCTCATCTGCCAGATTCCAGAGAAAAATGTAAGTGTTCAAGTCAGACAGAACCGAAGCATCCGGCAAACCATCAGAAGACAGATATTGGGACCACTGATAGAAAAAATTATTTTTGATGTAATATTAAAAAAAAAATAATTTTAATCGAGAAAAAAAAACGTTTTTCCCACTTCTTCCTCTTCTTTCATCTGGAGCGCATAATCCATGAAAGCTTTTTTCTTGTCGTAAATCGTGTACCACGTGTTCTCCAACTGGGCCCGACGCAAAACCGATTTTTCTTCATCCTCTTTGGCTTCCTGCTCAACGTTGTGTGTCTCCTGGCGTATCTCTTCTTGCATGCTCTGGATGAGAAGATTTCTGATGGGAAAACGCAAGAAGAAGGATGTTCATTAAAAAATTTGAACGAACTAAAAAGTCAAATTTTTTTAAATTTTTTTCAGAAAACTATGTCTATTTTTTGAAGGATATTCTTCACTGATTCACAATGTCGTTACTACAAAAACGAACCGTTCTTCTTGGCGTTTGCTTTTTTCCTTATTAGTTTCGGCATAACTGCTAAAAAATTTGATAATCGCGAGAGAATCATCATACATTTTTAATCACTGATTGGAATATGAACCTTCGCGTAACTAAATTCTTCAGAAACTGCTTTTAATCGATGAAGAAATCTTGAGAAGGAAATTTCATTTCGATGCTTGGATCTCGACTGGTGCTATTCCCCGAAATCAACACCTCTTTCGGTGCGAACAGAACGATCGTAAGAGAGGGGGTAATGTAGGCTAGGTAGAAGTGGTCGTAAGCATGCGATGCTTGCAAGCTCACTGCTTCTTTTTTTCTGATCGCGAGATCTCGCGAAGAATCGATAAACTTTACCTGGTCTTATCAGCCTCTGCGGAGGCCGCGGCGGCCCGGCTCTTCTCTTGTTCCTTCATCGTCTTTTTTTTCGCTCTTTTCTTCCCCTTCTTGCGTTCAGCAATCGACTAAAATCATAATCATCATTTCGAACTATTACTATTACTATTACTATTACCCCAGAGAGAAAATCATTTTTCAACGCGATTTGTTCTTACCTCCGGCGGGGTCCATTCTTTTAACTGAAACGTCAAATCGTTCGATCAGTCAATTGATATTCCCCAATAAAAGTAATTGATAAATTATATATATTATATAAATGCGATAAGAAGAATAATAAATATGAAAATGTGAAAAAATTTGTAATAGCCAAATATTAATTTAGTAGAGTAGGACCGAAAGTTGTTGAAATATCGCGATCAACGATATCGTTTGCTCGATTCTAGATCAAAGTTAGTTGAGTGTGGCCAGAGAAGCAAGAGGGCGTTCGAAGAAAGAAACAGTCATGATCACAAAAATATAATAATAACACGCAAATGTTTATATGTTTTCTTTTAAACTCTCGCCTATGAAATATCATATTAAAGAAAAAATAATTATTACAAATTATACAAATATATAAATTTGACAAGAAGAATAATAATAGATATAAAGAAGTATAGAAAATGGAAAATAGAGAAAGAATGAATGAATGAATGAATGAATATTTATTTTATGCCATGGCAATGCCGTAGGCAAGATAAAAAATACAACGATAGAAATAAAAATATAACAAAAGATAATAATACAAGAGTTATAAGCAAAAATGAATACATAGCGTCAAATAGTAATAGATAATACAAAATTATACAAAATAATAAAATAATATAATGAAGTAATATAATAATTAAATAATAATAATTATAATAATAATAATAATAATAATAATAATATGGTGAGCGAGAACCGACGTCGAAGTTATAATATAAGAGAGAAAGAGAGGGAGAGTGATATGGGGATTGGATTTACGGAGCGGGGTGAGACGGACAAACGCTTGATTTCCGATGGGCGAATACGGCGTCCCGGTGGCGGAACGTCTTCCTCGTACTCGTCGTACAAAATTTTGTACAAAATTTCCGGACGGATTGACTTTCGAGGCTCTGTCTTATCATCGGTATCTATAATCTCGACTTTTTGCTTCTTATACTTCTTTCCTCTCTTATGCTTTGTTTTCGTCGGCTCGGATTCTCTGAAGAAGAATTCCGCGATAACTCGGATCGGAGATTATGAATTTTTGTGAAACTAACATCGTGGACTTGCTCGGGCCTTGTCGCAAGACGTTCGGCCTCGTGCTCGGTCGGGAGACCGATGTTGTTCCGCTCTCGAGCAACTTTTCGCCTTTTTCCGAAGTCGCCTGGCTCGTGGCGATCAAAGACGCTCTCGGAACGCTTTCTCGATTTTCCTCCATCTCTATTTTTAAAGATTTTCAGTCTAAAATAGATAACTCATCTTTTTGACTCTTGTTTAGAAACTGCTGCATGTTACAGAGACTGAGGTGTTTCGCACCCTCGTACCAAGTTTAAAATTTATATACTGCTTATATTTAAAAAATAATTTCTATTGTATTGAATTTCTAATTGTATGGAACATGGAATATTTATGCAGAAAAATCATGAAATTTTGTGAAAAAAAAACTTTTTGTGAAATAAATTATAGTGCAATTAATCAATTTTTATGGAAAAAATCGATTCTGATAGCAAAAATCGATTTTTTACCTGAAAAATGTACATTTTTGAGAAAACAGCTAATAAGACGTAACACGATTTCCGTATGAAAACATATATATTTTGAAAGCATAAAAAGTACCATGAACTTTTTTCTCATCAGCAAATCGTTTAGCAAACTTTTTGACCCGGTAGAAATGTAGACAGGTTCGTTAGAGTTTGAATTAAAATGAACAAAATTTGGCAAAAGCTTTCAAGTTTTGAGTTCTCCCGGCGGATTATCGATCAAACAAAGTCGACCGTGTGCTGGCCGAGAAGTCATAACGGATCATAATCTGACGAGTTCGCGTGAACTTGCCACGTGATCTTTCCAGCTTATCTCAGAAATAGAAAAGAATATTAATGCTTGATGCGCACAGCGTGACTTGCGTGAACTATTTTATCAATCAATAATAAGGAAAGTCCGATCGATTTTCGGTTTCAATACGAACTTTTTGTTTTCTCTGGATTCAAAATAATGTCTTTTTGCTTTTTTGTTACCGATAGTGATTAGTAATCATATGATATCATATACGGAAACACGTGCATCAAAATGAACAGTATTGGCAAAGCGAAATTAAATTGCAAATTATTCACGAATTGAGACCGGACGGATAACACGATGAAGTAACCGAATGTCATATTATTATTCTTCCCGATTGAATTGTACAATTGACCGTCATTCTATAAATTCAGGAGACTGACTAGACAGAAAACGATTCGGAACTCACGAATTTCCATTGATGTGAGTCGTAAGAAATAAAATGTTGACCAACGAAAAAAGCGATTATCCAAATTTTATTTAAATAAAACATTATTGATTTTGATATTCTTCACCGGAAGATTCGATGAAATTAAAGTTGTGGATATAAATGTACATATTTGAGATTCTATTTCAGCAACACCACAATGAAATTAACAAAAAAAAAATAGAAATAAATTTCATCCAGTCTCGGTACTACTTTGACTTGTTTTGAAGGATATAACCTAACTTAATATCGTAATTAAAAATCCGTGGAAGTCCGCGATTTTATTCGAGCTGAATGATAAAATTATGATAATTTGCCATAAATATAGGAGAATGACAGTGATGAAGTACTTTGCGACGTTGAATCCTGTCCACACCGCCTTAATTCTCAAATGCCTACTCCTCCTTGACGTTTTCTGTCGAGACACTGAGTCAATAAAAAAAAGGAAAACAGATCTGAGTTATTTATCGTTAGATGTCGCACTGAAATCGGAAAATTCTTCCGCATTCTGAAAAAAAAAATTGTTTTAGCATGACTTTTCAAACTTTGAACCCGATGAAAATTTGAAAGAACGTTCTTTGCCACTAAACAAATTTATATAAATTCAGAAAAAAAATCGTCTACATTGTTTTCGAGTAATCAAGTGTGAAGTTACATTCTTATACACGGAAAGTATAGCTATATTATCTAAAAAATGATATTTCATGCTTCAATTGTTCGAAAAATAATTATTCTTAAGAAATTCGTGTTTACGCATTTCATATGAAAGAATATCCTCTCCAAATTTGAACGAATTTTTATTATTTCGTTATAACTATCGAAACCCCTTAATTGATATGATTACGTTAACCATATATCAACAAAATATTCATATTTCAAAGTGTCTTAATTAAAAATTCATTGAAAATAACGTCTGAATACACTTTACGCTCCACTTAAACTTTTATTTTTTAGGTGACTAATGGTCGCAGCTTTATTCATATGGAAACTGATCATTTGCCAGAAGTATTTCCAATACATTAAATATTTTAATGTAAGAAAAAATTTTTTAAAATAAACTAATTATTAATTTAATGTATCGAGACGTATTAATATTACTTTCCTTCAAAGTTATATATTGATACAGATGATTTAAATAGCTCTGAATTTTTTATCACGTGATTTTGAGACGTAGTAAAAAAAATGATAACAGCTGAAATTACCTACGTGCTGAAAATCACGTAGGCTGCCCAAAAACACTTTAAACTAAGTTAAATTCTCATTAAAAACAAATTTAAAATTTTTAATGACTAGCATACAAATTCTCAATAATTTTTTTCGACCCAATTGTTCCAACTATTGTTCGTTAAAATATGATTGTTTCCACACAAGTTTCTACTTTGCAGAATGAACAAAAAAACAACGCAGAAGAAGAAAAAACAATTTTTTGACCAGCGGTGAATTACAAAACGAGAGCTTATTGAGAAGCATGAATAAAATCGATTTGATGATTTGACAAAGTTTCGAAAGTGTGTGGGTTTTTTTATGCGGTGAAAGTCTGACGGGAAAGTCAACGAAATTATATTAATCCACGTGCTGGCGATGTGTGTCTATGAGCCGAATGCAAATAATCGGTACCCGAGCGCATATTTAAAAGCTTGGCACTTTGACCCTTCACGCCGATGGCAAAGTATTCAAATAAGGCGAAGTCTCTCGTCACTTCCTGCTCCGCTTACGAGAAAGACTGCATCGTCTCCTCAAGTTCATTCTCGTTTTGCGATTTTTCGGTGTTGGTCGTCAATCGTAATACCGCGTCGTCTTTTTATTCCATCGAGTATTATCCGCGACCGGCCAAAAAGTGTAAGTACACTACGACACTATAATTTTTATCTCATCTTCAGAATTATAGCGGTGATGATGTTTTTTTTTATCCAAAAGTTCATCAGTGATAAAGAGCGGGATTACGTTTATTAAGTTTATTTTATGAAAACTCCGGATGTCGATAACGCTGAATTATTTGCTCTTCTCGAACGACGCGAAAAAAATTGTTTGCTGTGAGTGTCACGTGAATGCACGTCGCGCTGCATTTTTATACCTCAAATACTGACTGGCAGACTGGTGATCATACATTTATTTCGAAAAATTTGAATAATTTTATCCGAGAATGTTCGAATGACTGCACGTGAGTCGGTATTTGTAGCATAAAAGTCAAAATTGACCGTGAACATTCATCCGATAAAATCAGAGCCTTAAAAGATAAATATTTTTGATTCACGAGTGAATCGTGACGAGAAAACGGTATTTACAGATGAGTGCGACAAACGAAAAGCCGCTCATCAGTATTCCCGCCTTTTACGCGGGAAGGAGCATCCTGGTGACTGGAGGAACCGGATTCATGGGCAAAGTGTTGATCGAGAAATTGTTGAGATCATGTCCGGACGTCCGAGAGATTTTTCTGCTCTTGCGGCCAAAAAAAAACATGTCGATAGACGACAGACTTCGCCAGATGCTGTCGTTGCCGGTGAGACTTCAAAATATATCCTATAAATTTTTATATAAATAACTACGTCGCAAATAATTTTTTGATCATCTTTCAAAAGGTAGAAATGCGCCAAACTAAAATTCTTATCAGAGTTTCTCGTAAGAGTTTAAGGTTTTTATTTAAGCAGAGATTAGTTTCGTCTACAATGCTCCCTGGTGTTGAAACTACTCTTTCGTAATATCTCGACACATTAATATTTTGGAGTAAATGATTTGAAGTAGTAAAAGTCATCATATTTAATGGGCTAAAACTTTTATACGCATTTCTTGCACGTGGCTCAAAAATCGTTAACTTCCCATTTAGATAGCGACTCTATACACGTGACTCGATCCTATCTATAAAATAAACTATTTCAACTATAGTTCAAAAAATTTGGAAAATTTTTCATAAGTTCATTGCATCATTTCTGTAAAGTCATTTTTTTTTCCTTTCAGTGAAAAACAAGTTAAGTGCGCATTACGGTGGTCAGGCTGTTATAAATGTTATTGAATAAAAATCTTTAATTAATAGATGTTTTGCATTAAATGATCATCTTAAAAACTGTATACAATGAAGAAGAACATTCTTCATAATAAGTTATTGACTTATGGAAATTAATCACGAGTCCTTTGTGGAAAAATTATCAACATATTAAACATTTCAGCTTTTCGATAAACTCAGAAACGAACGGCCTGAACTTTTCGAGAAGTTGATTCCCGTGACGAGCGACACAGCTCAGGAGAGTCTTGGTTTGCCGAGCGTGGAACGAAACGTTCTGACGAGTCGAGTCTCTATCATTTTTCACGTCGCTGCGAGCGTGAGATTCGACGACAGCCTGAAAACGGCGATCACTCTGAACACACGAGCGACCAGGGACGTCTGCAATCTTGCGACACAGATGAAACAGCTAGTGGTACGTCAATATCGCAGAACTGAAAATAAAAATAAAAACTAATCGCGCGCGCGCTTGGTCAATAGACTGCGGGCAACGTGGAAGGAAAACCGGGAATTCCCTTTTGTTGTGAACGAATTGCATTAAAATGCACACAATGTCGCCTACGAGAAATGAATCATTTTTTCCACCATTATTATTAATTGCAGTCTTTTCATATCACTTTCGCTGGAAAAAGCTGATGATGCGTTGATTTTTTTTCATGAATCGTCTTTCGAGAACTCTAACCAAGACCTCGAAACAGGCAAATATAGATCAAAAGCATATATGTATAATTTATTTGGTTTTTTTTATAACGTGTCAAAAAGACTCTGCATCTTCTTATTTCCAATTTTCATTCATGGAATCATTTGTATTTAAATTAGAGTGATGCAATAGTGATGGGATAGTGCAATCAAGCTCGATATTTTCCAGGCACTCGTGCACGTAAGTACGGCTTACTGCCAAGCTGATAAGCCCGAAGTCGAAGAGAAAATATATCAGAGCCAAGTGGATTGGAAGAGAGCTATCAAAATCGTTGAGAATGTCGATGAAAGGATTTTGGAATCTTTTACATCCAAGTAAGGATTCCAAAAATTTTTTTTCATTTATCGTCGATACTTGCTTAATACTCGCTTCATAATTTTTTTAGGTATATTGCACCTTTTCCCAATACATACACATTCTCGAAAAGACTGGCAGAGCAGGTCGTCAGCGATTACTCTTCTGTCATTCCAACCGTCGTTTTTAGGCCGTCCATAGGTACTTTTATTCATTTATTAACTTATTTATTGGCTTTATTGACTTATCATACAAAGTATTTTTTTTTCTGAAAAGTAATATCAACCCTGGCTGAGCCGGTAAAAGGATGGATCGACAATTTCAACGGCCCGGTTGGAATGATGGTCGGCGGCGGTAAGGGTGTTCTTCGCGTGCTTTTCTGCGATAGCACGACAAAATCGGATTTTATACCTGTTGATATCGCGACCAAAGCGATGTTGACGGCTTGCTGGAAGCGAGGACTCGAAACGTATGAGATCATATATAGAATTCATTTTTTTAAACATATGATGAAAGTTCATTTTCTGCAGTACTTAATTTTTGCATTAAAAATGGAGAATTTCAAAAAATTTTATGACTTAATTTCTTAACTCTCTTATTTTCTTAACAATACTTTAAAAAAGTTCGTAGAAAAAAATTATTCAATCAAATTTCACTTTTTATAAAATTTGAGTCGCTTTAAAATAGTATATTAGGTCACTATATAGAAAACTATACTATTATTAAAACTTCTATTGAAACTTGGCACAGTGTCAAAATCAAAATACATTTCGATCGTTTTTATTTGATGCTCGAACATATTAAAGAAACAAAAACAAACCGGCGTATATAAATTAAAAAAAATATTTTTTATGATTCCACGTCATTTATAAAGTATGTAAAAAATAGTTACAACAAATTTCTATTTGCAGACACGTTTTTTTTTCGATTTTATTATAATATATGGGTGTTAAAAATTTTAGTACAAAAATTGTGGCTCTTCTAAATGTTTGATTGAAATTATGCCAGTATCACGAAAGATCCTTCTATCCATGTTTACAACTGCACCTCGGCGGACACAAAGTCAATAATGATGCAGGAATTGACAAACATGGGTCTGATGTACAATGAAAGAATTCCACTCGAGGGCTGCATTTGGAAACCCAGTGTCATCAGAACCGGCAACAATACTATCTACTATTTCCTCACGCTCTTCCTCCACTTGCTGCCAGCCATTATCGTCGATTCCTTGCTGAAGCTTTCTGGTCGACCACCGATGTAAACAAATTTCTATTTACCCAAGTTTTTTATTTTTTTCAATGGATGCTGGGGAAAATCAATTTTTTTAACTCTGTTAATAACAGCACTTTTTTAACTCTGATGTTAATAACACTAAAGTTTAATTTTTAAGTAATTTTGTCATTTCTTTAAATCCATTTTTTTCATTTTTTCACTCTAGCGTTTTATACATTATTTAAATCCTTTTTTTTCGTTATATGATCATCTTCATATTTTATAAAATTCGTTTCTTTTAGGCTTTTCAAGCTTCAACGCAGAGTCTATGTAGCGAACCACGCGATTCAGTACTTCCTGAAAAACCAGTGGCATTTCAAGAACGAAGGTCTCCAAAGACTTCTGACGGACGTCCTGCCGAGCGACCACGAAGCGTTCGGTTACGCATACGCGGATTTCGATATCTATAACTATTTCAAGTAAGCGAACTCGTTCTTCAAGATTGCGGTGCTAAAAAGAGCTCCATTTAAATGAGGCTTGCTTGTTTAGATATTGTCTGATAGGCGCCAAAACGTATCTTCTTCGAGAGGACATGAACAACCTTGACGCGGCGAAACGACACTTCGACAGGTAAACACCAGATTTTACGATATCTACATATAAGCAAAAAGAAATAATGCGTGTGCGTCATTGATGTTCCGAAATTCGAAACCAAGATTTAATCTCGCCAAACGGGATTCAAAAATTTATTGAACGAATTCCGAAGAAGATGTCATAGCGAACTGTCAAAAAATTATAGGTGTAATAGTCGAGAAAAAAGAAACAGAAATTTGGTCTGGAGCTTGAGTTTTACTCACTTTTAAATGGGAACGAAGACCCGTTGTAAAATTCTTGGAGCCAGTTTGACGGGTTCGGAGGAGATATCGGAGCGAAAAGTTCGGAGTTATCGTTGATAGGAAGACTTTTGGTGACTGAAGATGCAACCTGGCAAACGCGACCAATGTGACTTTTCCGTGTCCAAGGCATTATCTCGATGCTTTCATGTTTGATCGATCATCCTGGCGTGTCGTCGGCATCGAACTGGGTCACGAGACCTGGCACAGAAACAAAGCTCGTTTCTCAAAGCCCAGGAATTTCTCACCTTCACATTTTGTTGACTAATTAATCCAATATTTGACTCGGCATGATGACATTCTGTATCAACATAATGGAATGTTATGCGTAACTGCTTTTGAAAATGAAAAAGGCCATTAAGAAAGTAGGCATGGAAAACATCGTGATAACAGAATAGAGAAGTATGTTAATCGAAGATTAATTAGTTTTGGAAAAGAATAAAATAAACGGTGTGCCATAGAAAAATGTTTAGAGTGCCAATCGCGTCATTCTGCAAAGAAGAACCGACGCAAAAGGTTTCAATCGTTTGAATTATTTAATTCCGAGTGACCTTGGGGGTTCGGAATTTCCAAGGTGAGCCAAACCAGAAGAGAGCGAGAAAGGTGTCGGATTAAGCTGAAAGAGAAGGGCATTAAAAAGCGAAATAGACCCTAATCCACTAGAAAAAAATTTCGTCGTTGCCTTCACTATGATCGACGATAACCTTCGATCAATCTACGAATAACTCGCAGAATTATTCGCTGACAAAATTCATTAGAATTACGATAACAGGAAACGATCGATTAAATCACGTGCGAGAATGAAATTATCGAACAAGACGCAATTATTGCGTTATCGTACAGAAAAAAAAATCAATTCGCATAAAATCTGCAAAGAAGAAAACCTTGAAGATATTTATGATTTATCTGAATTATTTTTCAGTTTGAATCGTAGATGCGACTTACAAAGCGCATTAACACATGAAATTCGATAAGAGCGTCTAGCGGTTCAATCGAGAATTCAATGTCGACAGAAAATTGTACAAACAACTTTGCTCGAGACCCTCATCGATGGCTTTGGAAACTCCACATTCGAAGAAACTTAAGATCGCGTTTTCCGGGAAGAGATTAGAAAATTTTTATACATTTATACATAATCATATTTTTCACATTTATTTTTCAGGACGATGAAAACTGTTATTACAAGCAAAATCGCAAGAATAATTTTTCATTTCCTGCACTACGGATAGATAATGCAAGAGCTACGTTGTGTTTGACTGATTAGAAAGTATAAAATAAAAATTCTCTGCGGAACGAAAAGTGTGAGAACGCCGGGGATTTTAATCGACGGGAAGTGAGCGTTCGCCACGTATTAGTATACATTATTACGATTGATTGATTTTGCTTTTATACACCAATGGCGACAGATCACAGTTTCATCAATTACTGTTGATCATTGCGATTCCAGTCGGAAGCTAATAAATCCAGTCTTGAATAACAGACGAGAATTCTCGGTCAAACAGCACGATAAAAAATTTTTCAAGCATTCCTATACGTCTCATTTTAATGGCGTTGCCATTTTACAGGATGTGGTGGATCGACTGCGGAGTCAAGATCTGGCTTGGCATTATGGTACTGTGGTGGATCATCAAATACAGAGTCGTCCAATCAGTTTTCAGCTATATTCCTATTTGATCTTCGACGTATAAAATCATCTCATGTATAATTAATTATCGGCAAAATGTGTCCCAAAATCGATGAAATGTACAGATGTAAGTAAAAATAATAAAATATATAAGGGAGAAATATATTATAACATTAAGAAATAAATATTCAGTCATCAACTTATTTTGCAAGCCTCTCCATAAAATTTATGCTGATGCTATTTAATTATAATACTTGATTACATTTTTTTATTTTGAAAGTGTTACATTTTTGATATGGCATACATTTCTATCAAAGAACTTTTCTACCAGCTGTATATTAGAATATTTATATTTTTTGAATATATATAGGTCAACATATCAGTACATAAGTATCGATATAGTGATTTGTTTGAGATAAATTTAGGATTGAATCATCGTGAGAATTACATATATACGAATCATTGCGTTTTTCATATAGTATAATCTTATGAATCGTGTTTTAATTTATTTTAACGAATATTTGTTTTGACCGTGACTTTAAGCTTGAAAAATCATTGAACTTTGATATTTAATATCTCAAAAATCAAATAGTAGAAGTACTTGCAAGTACTAAAAATTTATTTAAAAAATTATATTTATAAATTATAAACGTGTCGAATGTTTTTTTTTCAAAGAACTGTGCAAAGACAACATTTTTCGAAAAAATTCCGTGAAATATTTTTTTATCGAACTATCTTATCAGCATTAATATTGATAGATGAGATAGAACAGATATTTTCTAACGTATATACCCGCCTCGACGAATGGTGAATATTCAAGAATGAGAAGTCGAGGTTAGACATGAGTTTAATAACCGCAAAAAAGTTAGGCATTGCGGACGTTTGTATATTGTGTGACAGAAATTATTATAGTTAAATTATAGTCAAATGACCTATCAAAACGAAGTGTTTTTTTTATTTAGCTTTTATTGAGAATATTATTTTATTGTGACCAAACTAAGAATTTTTTCCTTTCATTTTTTAACTAAATCAATAAAATTACATAAATTCGAAAGTTTTTTAATCGAGGTAACAGATAAATATAAATTTCGAAAAAAAAAACTTTGAGGGCAGGAATATTCTTCACCAAATTCGTCTGAATCCAGTGGAAATCAAACGAAATTTTACGCATAAAATTATACAAGCTTCCCGAAAGTTTCTCGACACAAAGTAATACAACGTATTCAAAAAATACAACTCGAAAAACCGGTACGAAATTCCACCGATATATGAAAAAAATTTTATTGCGCTATCAAACAAATTTTAACAAGTTTGGTATTTTTTGAGCATTAGAATACATACTTAACTTTTAAATTTATCATTAAAAAAAACACTGATCTAAGATCCGCTCGGAGGCTCGATTAGGAAGCGTTTTGACGAACATATACAATGATGCAAATTACACAGCACGTAGAAATAATCTAGCAAATTATATATCGCTGCATTTCCGGGGTATACGCGTTTCAAAGCTTCGATTTGCAATGAGGCATAGGATATGTGAACAGAATAGGAAAAAAAATATTTACAAAGGATAGCGATACAACAAATGCGTCAATCTTAAGAAGATAAAATCTTAAAATAGCACTTCTCGCTCCAAAAAAAGGAGCAAAAGAAATTAATTGCCATCTATTATTAAAGAATTTTTTGTACGACTGATTTAGCACTTCGTTGGAAAATATACACAAAACTTTCCATGGAATATTGATCCAAAAACTTGGGTACAAGTTTTAAAGTGTCTCAGATCGAAAAAGCAAAACCTATATATCGAAACTTTTCTGTTTTTTTATCATTTAACATTATAGTTTCATCTTTGAATCCTGAAATTTAAATTTAAATCGGAGAGGCGCAAGGATTGGTCAACTTTCAACGGAATGACTCATATAAAAGGATGAAACTTCCTCGCGACGCTTGTACCGTCTGGATGTTTGCATTTCTTTGCATATATGAACATTTTTTCGCAATAAAGAAGCTTCTCTTATATATATAAAACAGGTATTCCAAGAAAAAAAAAGAATACTCTGACGTCAATGATACAAGCGCCGCCATGGAAACATGTTAGAAAATCACGTTTATAAAAATTTGTATAAATTAATAAAATAATATATCCAGCGTGACGTCCTAGGGATGTAGTCACATGATTAATTTTTGTCCCGTTTTGAGCAAGTGGCAATGCCCAGGATCGACATCAATAGCTGGACTTTAATCGGGATGTAGGAATCTCGTCTCGATTCAGGTAATTCTAAAGAAATTCATTTTCTCAGAATCACGTTTAAATTTGTACAAATTTTCTCTTATCTGCATTTGTACAATTTTTAATAAAAATAAAAAATAAAACAGTACAATTTGGCCAGCTACGATCTATTTTATAACTTTATTCTCTAGACCGTGAAAATGTGTTTGGATGTATGTATGTAGTTGGACGGACGATGACATTTTCTCGGCGTGACATTAAACTTCAATTGGTATTATTACTTTCATTGGCCTTTGCACGTGAATGAGCGCAAAGGTTTACGTATTATTTTCCGATGTGATCGAAATAATGTTTTTCTCATTATTCAGTTGTACTAAGACAGAGAAAGAGAGTGGGAGAGAGACATTTGATTTGATTTAGAGAGGGAGAGAGAAGTAAAAAGTGAACCAATATTTAAAAATAATTTTTTTTCGACAACCTAGGGGAAGAGATATTTACGCGCGATTGTACAAAAATAGAAGGTATAGAATACACTACGAATGCGAAGAGAAGAAGAAAAAGTCAAAAAGCGTATGTTATCTGATGAAAAAATAAAAACACGAAATCGATGCGAGAAATAGACGAGTGGGGATGAGTAAAGGCGAAGAAACACGTGATCATGTGTGTGCGTGTGTTTTTTATGATGTATAATAATTGCGCCGCTGTGGTCGCACGAGCTGTTGGTTACAACGTTCGTCGGCGCTTGACGTCATCGTGCGAGATATACGAAAAATGAAAAGCGCATGCGTGAAACCGCGGTCTCGCTCAAAGCTACCTTGCTTGTAGACACTCCAATATTGAAATATACACTCGACGTCTTTAACAAACTGGTTTTAGTCCGCTCCGTCGCGCGCGAAAGATTAGAGCTTCTCTTCGATCAATTTTCCACTCCGCGATTCCCCCTTTTTCAACATCTCCACATTTGAAAAATCGGGACAGTATAATCAGCGAAAAAGAATCGCCTATTTTCTCACCCGTACGAATCGCGGCTCATCATTTTCAATATTTTCAAGGCCGAGTGCGAGTGTCAAAGATCACGATCATTATTATGTTGTGACTTCCTACTGGATCTTCGCAGCCTGACAAAATGGAGCATATAGTGAGCGCGCCACGATTTAAGTCTCGCGTTGCCTTGATTATTGACAATTAGCGAACATAAGGATGTAGTGGGTGTACGGAAAGGTGATAGAAAAAAGAAAAAATCGTGACCAATCGAAAGAGATTATTCTCAGCACGAAATATAGTTTTGTGCAAGACATCTGTATACAATCTTTATCGGCGTTAAAGCGATACACAAACACATTTGAGAAGACAAAATTGATCGATTACACGTCGAAGAGTTTTTTTTTTGTGTCAATAATAAGGACGTCACGTGAAGCCAAATGAGAAACGGGGAGACGCACTTGAAATAATTTCGTGACATTGGACAATCTGTCTCGTGAGAGACTTCGTGGTTATAACGATTGAGAGGCAATCGAAACACAAGAAAATTGAAATTTTTCAAGGTGAGTACTTCGCATGTTCGCTCGATTTTGTTTTTCTCGCCTTATTCTCGGGAAAGATCACAACAGTGGCAGAAAACGTTTATTCGTACTTTTTTTGTCCATCGTGAAAAAAAATTAATTATTCACGCACAAACCGACGACCTTTGATCAGACAATATAATCGGGTGCCGAAATATAGCAAAACTTATCTATCAGGATGACACGTGGAGATACACCGTTGAGATTTCTATTCCCTGCATAAACTTTAGATCATCTAATCTAGCCGTTTTTAATTATAAAAATTAGATATTATAAAGTTTTTACACGATAACATATTTTCGCTCTGTGAAAAAAAAAGGATAGCATTGTCGGTTTCGCGTGTAACATATTTTCTTATCTCCCGCGATGATAATATTCCGACTACCGAAGAAAAAGACGGAGAGTTTATTCGCCAAGTGTGAGACAAAAATTGAAAAATAAACAGGAGATAATATATGTAATAAAAATGACAAATTTAAAATTGCGCCTTCGTTTTTTTCCATTTCATTGGTTCATTTTATTCCGAAAAAATATTTACGAGCCAAAGGTTCACGGTGAGATTTATTAGCTTTTTTATAAATTTTTTTGAGAATGGAACGTGCTTTCGCTATCAAAGGGAAAAGGTAGACAAGCGGGACCGTGGAATTTACAAATGTCATTTCCAAATTTTCGATACTCCGGCTCGATGAGTATTCGGTTGAATAGTATAAACTTTGAAACCGCTATAAAAAACAAAGTTGAAAATATAAATAAAAAACTAATTTCTAGTCAGAAATAAAAAGCGACAAGGCCGAAGTACAAAAATATTTTTCGTCGCTTTTGATGAAAAATATACGAAAAAAACATCAAGAAATTCTGCTCAAGTCCATTTCGATTCAAAATTAACATTGTCGCCGAGATCCATGGGTGACCTTGTACTTGGGAAATAGTTATCTATATAGCCAGAGAACTATACTGATGATACTTTTATACTATACTTTTTAACAACAGACAAAAAATTTAGTCGGGCTGAAATGACACGCGGATCGTAAAAACTCTAAAGGTGCTGATACACTTGCGAGCGGTTCGCGAGCCGCTCGCATGTTAAAGCATAGGCGAGCCGTGCTCGCGTCGTCTGCAGGCAATGCTTAAGTGAACCGCTCGCAAGTGTATCAGCACCCTAAGACGTCGATTGCGTCACATATATTTGTTTTGGAAGCTATATATTAAGTCAGATATTAGCACGATCAAATTTCACAAGAAACATCTCATTATATGTATCTATGATCGTTTACATATGCGTAAAAAAAGAGAAATGTTGATAAAATTTGTATGAATTTAATTTAAAAAATAATTTAGCTCGACGTTCAACGTTGGCTAGAAAGTACGTGTCTTCGAAAAGTAAGGTGTACGTATGTCAAGTCACCTTAATGACGTACTTAACTTCGAAAAATCATAATGATTTTTGTGGATAATTTGGGTCACCGATTGTCATTTATAAATGATTTTATCATACGAAGTATTTCGAAAAATTTTCCTGCTCCCAATCTCTGTTGAATCTAGAAACAATAAGTCACACGACATCAAATATTAATGAATAGTAATTACACAACATTGATGACCACGACAATTTGGAATAACTAAAAAATTAAGACTTTATTTTATAATTCCGCAATTTCATGCATGCTTTACGATAATTGTAAAAAATTATTTAATATTGTATTTACAAAAGATACATATTTATAATTAAATTTAACATTTTTTAAATTTATATATAAAAAAAATATTAACTTATTAAATGAATATAAGCTAGATATCGTTTCTAACAAATGTGTTCGTTCCGAATCGAGCTTTAAAAATCAGTGTTACTAAAAATTGTACATCGAGCTGTACATTTCCAATTCTGCTTTAACATATGTTATTTGAAAGTTCTGAATAGTTCATTAAAATTCATACTTGACGTAAATTCATTATATTTGGCATTCTTTTTTTACTCGTTAATTAATTTATCGAAGACGTTTCTCCAATATCAGCATACTTTCGTAGTCGTAATACAGATTGTACACTGATAATAACCTACAGCTTTCTTTCCTTTTTTCATTACATCTATAATGACTCAAATAACGGGGAAAGAAAATATTTTTTTACTTTATAGTCGTATGACGTTATACTTCTTGGCACGTAACCTTATTTGGAAGACGAATAACTGATAAGGAAAAATAGAATTTTAATAGATCACGTAGATCAAAAGTGCGATTATTAACTTTAGAAGCGTCTCGATGCGAAGATGTGAAAAAAGTTACACCAACCGATCAAGCATGGCGTCAGAGCTGGCATTCTTTTATACAATAAGACTGGGTTTTGTTTTTCAGATAGATAAGATATATGTGCTTCAAAATACTTGTTTCAAAAATTTATCAACTTGTAAATATATTACAATTGTAATTTACGTTCGCTATTCAAAATTCTTTGACCGTATCACAAAGTAAACGTAATTATGCTATTTTCATTGAATTTGTCTCACTTGTGATCGATTTATGAAAGGGCTCGAATACGAACGCACAAGTAATTTTCTGTTTCATTTTCTACTAAATATTCTGAAAATTTCTTTAACAAACGGATTTTACTGTCGGGTTACCTTCATGCTGAGTAATTAGTTTTTAATGTGGGGCTTTTCGTTGAAAAGATGGTTGAATATAAATTATCCAAAAACAATGGGTGGTTCTACGAATAATAAACGTTCGTAAAAGACGGCAGTTAATGTCAGAAGTAATAGCAACTTAATGGAAATATTAAGTCTTTCGTTGCTTGGGGGTTTTAAAAATAAATAGGAAAGGTCGAGTAGGGAATCTAAACGTATATAAGAGAGCTCTGTCGCACGGTCGTGCTCAGTGCGTCTTATTATTCTGTTCAGTTGTTACCATAACATCTGGCGTCGAGGAGCTACCGTGTCTTTTGATTTCTTATATCAACGTCAGGTCGACGAGTGTTCGTAAAAAGTACGAAAGACGCGAAACAATAATTAATAAAATAAGAAATTAAAATAAATAAATAAATATAAGAATAAATAAATAAATAAAATAAATAAAATAAATAAAATAAATAAAATAAATAAAATAAATAAAATAAATAAAATAAATAAAATAAATAAAATAAATAAAAAATAAAATAAATAAAATAAATAAAATAAATAAAATAAATAAAATAAATAAATAAGAATTTATCGTGACGACTTTTGTCGAGTTTTTATATTTTATGTTAAAATATACTGTTTCGTTGTAGAATGGGTGTAGAAGAGAGCGCGGAAACACGTAACTGGAAAATTAGGGACGAAACCGGAGACGTTGATCATCGCAGACCTGGGTAACTATATTGATTATTGAATTTATTGAATTTATGATGAAATAAAATAAAAAAACTTATTTAGTCCAATGCTTTTTTAAATTGTAAATAAATACAGTAACAAATGGAATGATGTAATTATAAAAAAATGTACTTTTTGATAGTTGCAGAACGAAAATGGAGCTGCGCGTCATATCGTTTCCCGAGAAGCGAGTTCAGTACTCGCGGAGCCGGGAGTCAAGTACCTCGGAGGACGAGACGACGCTGTCTCCGGATGTCGACGAGAAAATCTTCCTGAAGCACTCGAGACGCAAAGAGTCCACGTGTTCGGACGCGTCATCGACAAATTCCGGGGATTCGGGAAAAAATTCGTCCAGCTCGGATACAGATTGCGAAAGTTTACCATCCGAGGTTGAATACGATGACATAATCGACAGAATGGTAAAGCTCAAGTTTTCTTTGAATAGTGAAAACACCGAGGAGAGAGGCTCGATCGAGCGAAGCCGAAAAACGAGCGAGGTGACATCGGTCGATTCGTCGAATGGGAACGAGTTGGACGAGGATGAACAAGAGACCGAATCTAACGGCGAAACCGACGATGGTAATGAAAATTATGAAAAAGCCGAGAAGAAGATTAAAGAGGTATCGAATGCCGAGGAGAAAAAAGACGATGACGACGAAGAAGAAAACGACGACGATCTCGTGGAACGAGGCCCAAGCAAGTCTCCGTTCAGCCATCACTATCACAACGAGAAACCTTACTATACACCAAATTTGATCCACAACGCGAGACACGTTCCCCAAAACGAGCCCTATTCCTCCGAGATAGACGAAATCCTCTCGAATCGACAGTTCAAGGAGAAACTCGATCAGTGCCTCGATCAGCTCTGGAACAACGAAAATTCAAACTGGAATCAATTCAACGAGAAGGAACAGATCAGACGTGACGTCTGTGACACGAAGGATCAGTGGTGCCCGGAAATCAAACAAAAGCCGGAGACTGCGAACGTGAACATACCTTTCGATAACGTAAATATCTTTTTCAATTAAAAAAAATATACATATATTATTTAAATTCAATAATACGAAATAAAAGGAAAATATTGGAATAGGTTGAACTTGCATTAATTAATTTCTGATTGCAGAGTGGCAAAATGCCTTCGATACCGATTTCAAGCGATTCGGATCAATTGGAAGCCTCGTTGATGACGATACTGGCGAACGGGGCTTTCCAGGAGGCGCAAGTGGTTTCCGACCCGTTCAACTCGCAGAATCCGTCGCCGGGTGCGGCGAGTTTGGAGCACTATCCGAATTCACCGGCGAGCAGCGGCAACAACTTTGCTTCGTCGTGTTCGCACAGTCGGGGATCGAGTCGAGCCCATTCGCCGGGTTCCAGCGCGAACATCGGATCTCCTCTGTCGCAGATCGCGATGGGAAGTCCTCTGAGTTATCACCAGACCCTGAGGAATTTCCGGACCGGGCCGTCATTCTCGCCTTCCGGATCCTCCAACTATTCTTTCGGCGACACGCCCAGCCCGTTGAATTATCAGTACGGCGTCGAGCCGATGATCGAGGAAAATCTCAACTCCCACTTCGCCGATCTCCCGACTTGCGCCCCGAATTATCCGTCCGAGACCACGATCATGAACAGCGAGGACACGATCCGCACGATCGACAGCAGCGAGCTTCTCTTCCTCGACGAACTCATCGGAGACGACAACTCGATGACGAACGAGCAGAAAGTTCCTCAACTTGAGAAGAAAAACGATTTCTCGTCCGATCTCGTGAAAACGAATTATCAGGGAGACCGCATCGAGACCGTCTACAACAGGCCTATAAAACAAGAAATTAATGTCGATTTCCAGAATTCGATGGACGACGGATACAGAAACATCTATTCTGATCCATATTGGGAGAACACCCAAAACGTGTACCCGAACGATTCGTTCAATTCGCTGCAGGGTCAGGTTAATTTGCAGAATTCGTTGGGAAATACGATTCAGCCTTTCTGCTCGGACTCTTCGCAACCCCTCATCGACGGCAAGTCGTTGATAAGCGGTTCGGTGGCGCCGATAAGTCCTTCTCTCGCTCCGCCCACCTGCGACTCGCAAGTAAACGAGGCCCAAGCCAATACTTTCAACAGTCAGTCTCATCAAAAAGTTGAGGCGCCGAAGTCGACCTTCAACGAATTTCAAATACCGGAAACAGTGTCGTCTTACCAAAAAAATCGCATTCGAAGGTAAAACTCTTTTCCCAACCCTCTGTTCATTTTGCAAAAAAAAAAACAATCAGAACTTTTTCCAACATAACGATTTGTATGATTACAGAATTTCAGAACAGCACGTAGCTCCGTGGCCGGCTTTAAATATGCCTGCAACGAAGGCATCTGAGCGACTAAAGGCTGAAGTTGATTCCCACGAAGTTGAAAAAGCGATGAAGTGTTTGCTGAAAAAATCGACGGAAGAGCTGAACGTCAGTGACAGCGACGGCGACACGTAAGTTCATAATTTGATTAATTATTAATTATTATTAATTATTATTAATTACTAATTATTAATTATTAGTAATTATTATTAATTATTAATTTCTACGCCAACGTTCTTATTTTATTATCATCGTTTCTATTATTATTATTATTAATCTCATTATTATTATCATCATCAAGGATGTTGATGTGTCTCGTTGGAAATCCTCTGGAGCTGGAAAAGAAGAAAGCTTATCTCGCTCCGCTGGTCGAGAGACTCGGAAACGTGGCTCTGACGATGTCGAACAATCGTGGCGAGGACGCTTTGTATCTTGCCGCGATGAATTGTCCGCAAATGGCCTATGTGACGGGCTACCTTGCAGCGATTATGATCCAGAGGGAGATCGACGTCAGCAGGAGGCTCTATCACAATCGAGTAAGTTGTCAGCAAAATTCGTGAGATTGGAAGTGCGAGGGAGCATTTTTCTCATTGGATTTGTCATTAGGGTGACACGCTGGTTCACGCGATTGCTGCAAAGGGCGACAGCCACGTCGAGGTACTCGCCGAACTTCTGGCTCTGAAGACCATCGATGGAAAACCGATTTTCGATCTCTCTCAGTGCAATTATGACGGTAAGAATCGAATTCATGTTTCTCATTCGCTTTTTGTATATTTGTCGCAATCGAAATATTTTTACGATGCTTAAAATAAAAAATTGTTAAAGGTCGGACTCCCCTTCACCTCGCGGTGGAATCTCACAGTTCGTCTGACGCTGGTGTTAGCTGTCTCGCCACGACTCAATTGCTATTGGAAAATGGGGCTGATCAGAAAATCCGGGAAACGAAGGGCGGCGACAGTGCCCTGCACATAGCTGTTTCCTTGTCTTGTGATCCCACACTCGTCAAGGTATAATCTCATTCATAAATTCTCAATGACATTGGCAAAAGGGAAATGAAAAAAGAAAAAAAAGAAAAAAAATGAGAAAATTGTAAAAAAGGTAATTTAGAAAATGATAAAAAATAAGGAATCATACATTATTAAGAAGTAAAATAAAAATAAATAATTCATTACGAATTATTATTATTTTAGATGTTGTTAAAATACAACGGTGACTGGATTGTAAATCTGCCAAACTACAGTTACAACACACCGGTACACCTGGCGTGCGCATTATCGAAAAGTGTGCCAATCGAGAAACAAATTAAAGTTTGCGAATATTTGATATTGGCCGGTGGACAAACGAATGTTGTAAACGCTGAAGGTAAAACGCCACTTTCTCTAGCCCTGACCGAGAGGAAAGACATTATTAAGAGCGTATTTCACAGAAAACTGTAGAATTTTGTCATTTTCATGAAAAAAACACCGAAGATAGTTGTATAAAAGTCGATTTAGACTTCAGAATCGTAGCTGGACCAATGGTCAAATGAAAAAAAATTATAAATTAGAATGTAAAACGCCACTTTCTCTAGCCCTGACCGAGAGGAAAGACGTTATTAAGAGCGTATTTCACAGAAAACTGTAGAATTTTGTCATTTTCATGAAAAAAAAACCGAAGATAGTTCAATAAAAGTCGATTTAGACTTCAGAATCATAGCTGGACCAATGGTCAAGTGAAAAAAAATTATAAATAAGAATGTACAGTTAAAGAATAATCATGAAATAATCGCGTGCCACTTCAATAAGCTTAGATTATTTAGTATTATTTTATATGCATGATAATTACGATTATAGTAAAAATAATGATAAATCTCAAGTTTCAATCAAGTGTGATCCATTGACAATGTGTCAAAAGATCACAGAGCGTGTGAAATTGATGTGTGAAGTAATGTGTACGTGAAGAATTGAAAGTAATTTGGAATTCGAGGAAGATATATAAGTATAAAAAATAATGGATGGAGATTTGATAAAGTGAAAAGGATTTCCGATGGGTCATTGCGATACTGATGATGGTGATAGTCGTTTCAGTAACTGGCCTAGCTCAAGAAATCTTGCGGGACGTCGAGGATGTTCAAAGACTGAAATTACCACAGGATAATAACATAAATAATTTTGTTTCTCGTGTTAAGGTTGAAACACATAAGTTATCATAACGATAGTGATAATAATGTTAGTTATCCCGGTTCCAAGATTTTTTGACAAAATGTCACATGAGAATTTTTGCAATCGATGCAAACAATATTTCTTGGGTAAGAGAATAGTACAATGTTAATTATATCCGTCAGAATATAGTATATAATGATTGTAATTAAAAACGTTTTAACATCTGTATTTTTTCAATAAATATTAACATGTGAATTGATGAATATGAAATTTATCAAAAACATGAAAGTAATAATTTAAAAAAAAGCGATAATTCTATTTTTTTATTTTACACCAAATATAATTTACTTCATTCGGAGACATCAATTGGCCTTGGTGAGAAGAAAAAAAAAACGCGAAGAGAGTTCCGGTCTGTTTTCCTGCGGACATGCGACTGAACGAATTCTTGGCGGATGTCAGTCACGATAAAAAGCGGCTCGTAAGAACTGTCAATCACAATATCAAGAGTATCACACTCTGACAGCTCTGGATGTTCCGTAGCTCCTATCTGGCAATGAATTCGTAACATTTCCATCGAGGAACACGTTCCGTCTACATCATCCGTCAGTCCAGATTTTTTCCGCGCTTCTTCTTCCTATTTTTGCAAGACAAACGAAAAGAATAATTTCTGCAAAACTAAAGAAGTTTAATTGACCGTAAAGGTGCAACTAGTGGATAATAATTTTTAAAAAATTTCAAGAGCGTGCCGAATGACTTTCGTCGAGAAGAAAAAAAAAACGAAAAGCATATCCGGAAGACCGAGCGGTTTGAATCATGAAAAATAAATTTGAGTATTGAAAAAAATTGCAGAAGAAACGACGAGCTGAAAAATAACAAGTTATTCGATTTTTTTGAGATTTAAACAATAATGAATAGCAATTTGTTGGTTTTATCAATTTTCTTCACTGTGTGCATTACGAAGAGAGTCAGTGAACAATGCATCATCAACTATGGATCGAAATTGGAATGTAAATGTGTTGGCAATGAGGTAAGAATTTTTCCGTTTTGTTTTTAAAAAGTATAAAAATTGGACAAATTTTTGGAACGTTATTCCTATAAGTAGATGAATAAATTTCGTGCTGAATTTAAAATCATTTAATTTAATTACATAAATCATCAAATTTTTAATTAAATTAAATCATCAAATTTCAAAGATTTTGAATAAAATTTTCTGAAAAGCATTAAAAATTGTATTTTTAAAATAAAACAGGAATTGGTCTTGCCAAAAAAAGCAGATTTTTCGAACGTGACGAGTGTGTTCGTGACCTCGTGCAGCCGGGCGAATCTCCGATTCTCAAATCTGGCCGAGACGAGAGAAGGAATTGAGATCGTCGTTCAAAACATAAGCGGCCACCTGACATTGCAACCATTCGCAAAAATTCGAACGCTTCGAGAATTCAAATTGTTGAGAATACGAAAAATGTTGCTGATAACTCACGACACATTCGCGAGCATCTCCAAGATCGTAAATTTTCATATGGAGGACACGTGGATCGAAAATTTCGAAGAACAATTCACGAACATTAACGTGACCCGACTAATTCTGAAAAATGTTACGATCGATCGAATGATCGGGATCAATTTGTCCGAGAGAGGCGACAGTCTGAAAATTCACGATTCCATACTCAGGAACGTTCAGACTTCCTTGAATTTCGCATATTTCTCGAAAATCGATATCACGAATTCGGGATTCGAGCTCGAGAAGCCGGGACACTTGTCGATCGAGGGAAACTCCGCTCTCGTCGTGAACAGCGTTTTCACGAACGTCAGCATGAACCTGGTCGCGTCGAGCGAGATTACGATTAATTCGAGCTGCGCCGATGGCAAAAGCTCGCTGAGACTCTCCGCCAACAGAATCGAGAGCTTTGGGAACAGATTGCCGACGGAAATAGTTTATACGCGAAATTCTGTGAGTCGCGACAACGACGAATTTCCCATTATCGTCAACAATACGGTCTGCATCGCCGGAAATTGCAAATGTCCAAAAAGCGCCGGTCACAATTCTTACGAACGTTTTCACGCGAACGTTTATCTAGGAATATTGCTCCTTATTCTCGTGCCCGGATTATTTTAAAATTTCTCACATTTCTCCTCATTTTCTTCCAAAAAAAAAGTAATGAAAAACTTGAATCGTATGAAACCGTGTAAATTAAAAAATTCTTGTCAAATAAATAATCAATTGTAATCACAGAGATGTCATTGAATGAAAATAAATAATAAATTTGAATTTTTTTTACGGTATAGTTTGGCCGTCTTGTGAGTAGTCAAGTTGGCAACTAGTTTATATTGATTAAATTTAAATCTAAATTATTAATAAAATTAATAAACACATTAAAAATATTTTTATCACGTGAATATACTAAAATGCTTAAAAATTCAATCAACTACAGTGCAATGTAATATCTGCCAGCCACTTCCGACACGTCAAAAACAAATGATTTTTTTGTTTTCTTGAAACAAACAGAATCTATGATAAATTTTCTTCATGATGGAAACTTTTTTGAAGCTCAATCACCGATTAGATTTTTTACAGTTTACATTACTGTGAGTTCTTCCATAAGGTACTGTGTTTGAAATCAAAATTTTTGAATGAAATAATTCTAAATTTTTCACCGCAACAGGCCCCGAAAATGTGCTTATTATAATAAAGGGACTTTGAACTATTAAAAATATCATTTACCGCAAAAATTGGTGAATATTCACCGTACTTTATTCAAATAGCCGAACTACTTTAAGTATTTAAGTATTCCTTGCATGAGATGAAAATCTTGAGAATTGCCTGAATTTTTGGTATACTGATAAAAAATAACTTTTTTAAACGTTTTATAAAAAAAAAGATAGGTTATCGGAGTTTTAACAGAGAATTTTTATTTTGAAATTACGGTTGTTAGCATAGGTGTTTATGGCAGAAACATCTTATCTCCACTTCAATTGAAAATTTTACATCTTTCTTATCTTGAGATATTGAATAAAAGCTATAGTATGGATAGATTTTAACGCGAGCAACTTATTTATAGCATAAAAATGTAGGGTCATCGACCATTTAAAAGAATTATTTCGATTTTAAACTCGGATCCCGTGTATAGCCTCAAAAATGTAATTTTATAATAATTTGAAAATAAACATAAAATCATGTTTAATTTTTGATAATTGGGTATAATATCTATAATTATCAACTTATAATCATTTTTATGTT
>JAPYYW010000805.1:0-43996 GCA_030522545.1 Cremastinae sp. A BG-2022a
CTCATAATGAATTTAGGTTCATCATCAATGGCCTCGGTTTGCGGTGGATCCCTAGCTCTTTTGGACGCGGGCGTACCAATTACGAGTTCTGCAGGTGGCGTAGCTATAGGATTAGTTACACAAACGAATCCCATAACAAGCGAAATTATTGATTATCGTATATTGACAGATATTTTGGTGAGTTGATATAAAAAAAAGTACTTCAAATATCCACTCGCAATGATTCCAATTTTTTTTTTCTTTTTCAGGGTATCGAAGATTATATGGGTGATATGGATTTCAAACTCGCAGGCACAAAAAAAGGTATAAATGCTATTCAAGCCGATATAAAGCTTCCTGGATTGCCGTTGAAAATCTTCATGGAGTCCTTGTTAAGGGCGACTCACGCTAAAACCGAAATAATTAAAATAATGAACAGAACAATAGCACAACCAAAAGTATATAAAAAGAACATGCCTGTTACGGAAACAATTGAAATTCAGCAGCATCAACGTTCTAAATTTGTTGGCATTCATGGAGAGAATTTGAGAAAGATACTGCTTGAGACTGGGGTTCAGGTGAATTTTTTTCCGATAATTTTATATTTTATATGCTATATTCGAAATATCTTGAAAAAAATCAAATCGTTTAAAGTTTAATTTTCAATGGGCTATGTATTTCTCTAGCTATTTAGGCATTGTTGGTTTTATGACTCGACACGGTTTTATGATTCGAAAAAAAACTTATTATTTCATTCATAAACTCCGAAATTCGGGATTGAATCTGATGAAAAATTGAATTTTGAAGGAACTGCGTTACCTTAATAATACCTTTTTAATCGAGAAACATTTATTTTAAGGGTGTTGAGTACTTAGAGCACAAAAGTCAAAAGTTTGACAACGTTTTTTTCTATACGAAGTCGTTTTAAAGTAAACATCAATTAAGAATATATTTGAAATTTAAGGCCAATGACAGGTCTACTCTCTATGCGATTGCACAAAAAACTTAGATGAAGCTTCTTCAATGCCATACAAAGATCAGTGCAAAATTTCACTCAAATTAGGAAGCTCGTTACTGAGATATTTATTATAAAAAATTGCAACTTCAAACACGTGCTTTTATAGAAAGGTACAAAAAATAGCCATTTTTAACAATTAATATCTTAATTAGGAGCTTTCTAATTGTCATGAAATTTTAACACAATCTTTTAGAGGTGTTACTTAATATCATGTAAAATTTTCAAAAAATTTCCTTCATTTTCGTTCTTTGACACAACATCCTCAAATAACCTCTCGTTTTCAGATTGACCACGTTGAGGAGAACACGTATGCGATATTTGCTCCTAACAAGGAAGCGATGATAGAAGCTAGAGAGATGATCGATACGTTGTTTGAAGAACAAAAAGTACCTGTTTTGGAATTCGGTGGAATTTATACGGCGAAAGTCGTTGAAATTCGGGAAGTCGGAGTTATGGTGACCCTTTACCCAAACATGACACCGGCATTTATACATAATTCGCAATTGGATCAACGCGTAGTATCTCATCCGAGTGCGCTTGATATTAACGTCGGCGACGAATTGCAAGTGAAATATTTTGGACGTGATCCAGTCTCAGGAAATATGAGACTATCGCGCAAAATTCTGCAAGTAGCTGCGAATCCGGTCCTTAAAAATTACGTTACGAATTCAAGTAGTGAATGATTTAATAAATATTTTATTTCGTATGCAACTGAAATACGTCGTGAATGATAGCGAATGTTCTTTTTAAGACTCGGCGATAAAATTTTTCTCAATATGCAATGAATGAAGAGCCAACTACGATGAAATGTCTAATAATAACTCTCGTTTTTTATATTTCTACAAAAAGACCATATTCGAAGCATTATTTTTTATTTGTCACAAAGACCGATACAGTAGAAGAAGATAGTCGTTTTGAAGATTTTTTCATAAAAAAGTTACCCGTGCAGTTCTCCAAAGATTTGTATATGCATTCCGTTTATATGAGGAATAAAATCCTATAAAATCATTCGCGTATTCGTTCATCCGTCAATTTGAGCTCGTTTTTTCAGTAACTCCGTTGATTAGGAATTTAGAACACTCGTTAGGTTATTTGTTCGCATCTGACTTGTGATAGTAATTGTGATTGGCATTCGAGTCGAAAGCGAGATTGGTTATGTTTCATTCGAATTTTTCATTCGTATGTGCATATGAGTGTGTTTTAACAAGAAAAAAAAGACAATCTTGATCGAGCCTATTTTTCGTCTCGATAAATTTGTGAAAATTCTGCAAAAATGTCATCAATGAAAAGTATGTTTTATAACTTGGTTCTGAAAAGAACTTCGACATTTTGCTTGGCGATGGTCGCCTCGGCGATGTATTTTGAACGTACCTACGATCACGTCTGCGAGTATATATTTGAAAAAGCGAATGAAGGAGTGAGTAAGGAAAATACGTATTTTCATTATCAATGAAGACTGACAGAAAAAAATACATTTCTTAGAATATTACGAAACGATTGATGCTTCATTAGACAATTTTTTCTTCTTTCGCGTTTAAAATCTGCGAATGTTATCATTATTTTATTTTCGTCTTGTGATCGATGTTCGCGTTTGCTCGATCGGAGCTTCGACCATGTTCGATTGAATTTTATTAAAATCCAATTGACAATTTGGTTTCGTACGTGATTTTGCTGAAACGTGACAATAAAAATTTCTCTGCACGTACATTGTGTCGCAGAAACTGTGGATGCATATAAAAGACAAATACGAGGAAACTCCAAACCAAGTGCACGACGTGGCCTTGACATCCAAGACCTCGCTCAGGCGAATTGCAAGAGATCGCACTCAGACTGGGAAAGATTCGAAAGATTTTTCTTCTCCGGATAAGGAGGACGCGGGTGAAGATGGGAAATCGAAATAATTAGTTTGCTATCGACTTGTATTGAATTTGTGAGCAGCGTCGCGAAGCTTCAAAGTTTTCCTGATGAATGGCGCCTCCAAATTATAACTCCATCTGTCGAATATTCTCCGACGAAAATTCTTGGAAGCTCGATGATATCGACTAGAAGCACTTTACCGGAGAATTTTTAAAAGCCCCGCAATAATTCCATGAATTCATGAAATCTGCATGGGTTAAAGACGATCTTCTTTGAAGCATTTTAAATGGCAAAATGATTTTATTTCAGGTGTGAATTTAAAAAAATCAATAAACTGATCTCTAAGCTCGAAGTAGAAAAAGAATTGTTGTATGTATTTTTATCTAAATGATTTATTATTGTGTAAAAATAATTTTGGATGGAAAGAATTTTTATTGCTGTTTATAAATAATGATTAAATCGCCAGGCGAAGACTCAGTAAAGTATACACACGCGTGGACTGCTGATCGAGCCTTCGAAACAATATCGAGAGTGGCATGTACGTTCAGTTAGCTCAAAAATAAAAAAGAGCTACGCCCAGTTCGGTGCTCTCAGATTTTAAAGAAAAAGAACACGAGAGAAAGAGAGAAAGACAGAGGAAAGAATTAGAGGAAAAAAAGTAAGACTACGAGTTATAATTATAACCGGGTTGTTTCTTAAGTTCGAAAATACGAACGAGAGGAGAGTAGGCGAGCAATATTTTGCTCCGTTGAAAAGCTTGATTGAGCGTTCTCGAAATTAGCGCTCTCATCCATCCGGCTGTTTTCGGCTTGTCGCTCACAATTTATACGTCGGGCACGTTTTCATTGGACCTGCAGTTCCAAGATATTTTTTCAGCGTCTTTCGCAGCCATGAGAGAAAAATCGTTTATAAATAGAATACGAGGCGGATAAAGCGAGTCAAAACGCAAAGGGGAAACCTTTCTTTCTTTCGTATTTTTTCGAAAATTGAGCTATCAACATCCGCGCTGTCACATGACGTCAATATGCCACGGTGCCGCTGTAAACGTCTCGTGTAATGTTGACGTCAACATGAGAAACGGGGAAAATAAAAATCGCGACAAATTTCACAAATAATGAGACGATGAAAAGGCCGAGTTGAAAACTTAGCGACGAGCGAAGAAAAATGATGGAGAAAGCACGACGGAATACTTTTGCATTTTTGTACCTCATTTAAATATAGAAAAGAAAGCCATTTAACTTGTATCGCGCATGAGAATGAATGAAGACAATGTGACATAGTTAAAAACTGTTTAAAAAATTCTATCTTTCGTAAACGAATGAAGGAATAAGAAGTGCAGAAAATACGTTATTCAGAGCTCATGTATTTGAGATGAACAGAGAATGGTCGTTAGAACGTATTGAATAGGGAATTGAAGTAGCTCGCGCGATGATGAGCGCGGTCTATAAATTTATCTCGGAAGCGTGGAAGAAGCTCTGGCTTTCGGTAAGCGGGGGGGCGTATTCGACGTATTTTCGCCAATGGTGTACGGAGAGCTTTCGGGTTTCGTGTTTTTGATGTGTGGCTGGTGGGGGAGTGGATTTCCTGGAGGAATTATGGGAACTTGACTCTCTAGGCGTCACAGATACGCTTGAGAGAGTCCGCAGCTCGAATCCTTGGCACGTCCGGTCCAGTTTACATCCCAACGTCGAACGAGATTAATCTGTCACGATCATTGGAAAAGTTCGTGATCGAAAGCTCCCACCTGCGTGTGTTTTCATTATCGCGAAACCTACGAAAAGATCATTCGTATTAAAAAAATATTTGAATAAAAAGGCGACGTAGAAACAAGTGTCCAAGATGCCGAACACGACAGCTGAGACGACAAATATTCTCATCACGTATTTTATCCTCATCCTCTTACTGGCAGCGCTGTGGTTGCTCTATGCAGCTTTTTTTTAAGCTTTCCCATTTTTCGATTTAACGGAATCCACAGCACTGACATGGTGAGTGCGAGCGTTCAACTATTATTTTATTCAGCAACATTGTTTGATTTTTTTTTTTTCGTCGATCATTAAAAATCAGAGAAGTCACTTCTTTGTTACCACCCTGGATCAACGAACTCTTCGTGCTTCTCTATCTTGCATTCTTGAAAAATTCGCTACGCTGCCAAAACTCTTTTTTCGTCCCAAAACAACAATACGTGCATGTTTGCCCCTTACGCGCATTGAAATCTCCCAAACACGTTCCCATGCACAATGCTATCGCAATTCTCGACGTTTCATTCTGCTCTTCGTACGTGTCCTGTGTGACGACGAGCGACGAGAAGATTCCCTCTTTCAATCTCGAGTGGTCATTGCTCGGTTGAATATTGAAAAAAGCTATCTTTTTCTATCGAACTTTGGAAACTTGAACTAGATTTCATCCTAAAATAATGGTGAAGTAATTATTGGGAGTGTGCACTTTGAATTATTTTCATTGCAAAACTTTTGTTGAAGCCATTGTTTCCTCGTGGATTTGATTTTGCGCTTGCTTGAAAAATGTTCTATTTTCTTTCTAGGGCTGATCCAGAAAGCGCGAAAAAGCGTCGACCATCGAAATGAAAAATTCCATCTCGGGATGACCAACGGATTGACCTGGAAAAAATATTTGCATTTGAAGAGTGAAGAGAAAGAATATTGTCATGAACATCTCATTGTCAGATTATCACTTTACGCACTTGTAAGCTATGTTATGGAAATCTTTCGAGTACAGCATGAAAGCATCCGAACAATCGACGAGAGAATTGATTGTGCAACGTGCGTCGTAACGTGAAAAAACTAATGAAACGGAGCGTGTTCATCGTTTATTGAGAGACTCTAAAAGAAAAAAAAAAGAAGAAATACAAACTTTCTACGATTTGCATAAAACCTTGTAGTTTCATTTTTTCCCCTGAATAGTCCCAATAAAACAAAAAAAAATAAATAACGGTAAAAGAAAAAAAGTCCGTGAGACTGTTTTCTATGAAAGAGAAAGTGGTGGATTTTTCATCAGAGATTCTAAGAAAAATCTGTTAAATCCGTTCTGTCTGATAATTCATGAAATTTTTGTAATTTTTATTTAACGATCGAATTGAAATATTTCACTGATTGATCAGTATGAATTTTGAAAGATGCATTTTTCTGAAAATTTTGTTCACTCGCTAAATGGTGTATTATATGCAGAGACAGTAAAGTGAGCAAGAATCAACGTGCTGAATAAGATACGCGGAGAAGAAAAAAGCAACGTCCGGATGTTCTTGATGTCGGTGCTCTTCTAGTCGTCGTTCGAAAATAGCCAATGATTCCAGGCTCGAAAGCTCCGGTTGTCCCCGGCCTAAATCTATATATTAAGAAGATATACATACAGTAGCCTAACAGGATTATATTTTGGTTGAGCTCTTCCAAAAATAGATGAGAAACATCGGGTTCCCGTAAAATCCCACCTGTATGGACCCACAGGAATGCGCCATTCGGGGGCGTGGCAAAAGATTCATCGAATTGTCGTACTAGATATTCAATCAAGAATTTTTTGCACCAACGTACAAAAGAACAAAGTTACTTTTGGGTGTGATTTAATGGTAGGAAATTGAGATCGCATGCGTTTTAAATATACTGGAGATGACAACAAATTTTTTTTCTTTTCAATACTCATTCTTCAAAATCAACTTTTGTGAATAGTTTATTTAATATATCTTTAAAATAATATTCAATGAATTCTTCAAATTCTGTATACATGCTACATTTTATTTTTATTTTGACTTGAATTTTAAAAAAACCTGGAAATGTAAGAGAAAATTTTAATATAACTTTTTCGAAGATATCGATAAAATAATGAAAAAAATGTATATAATTGAAATAGCTTGTTACGCCAAATTTTTAGCTAGAATATGAATTATTTGAGTTTAATTAATTGAATTCTTCAAATTACGTATACATGCTACATTTAATTTTTTTTCGTCTTGAATTTAAAAAAAACTGGAAATGTAGAAGAAAATTTTGAATATAAATTCTTCAAAGATATCGATAAAATAATGAAAAAAATTGTTATAAGTGAAAAAGCTTGTTACGCCAAATTTTTAGCTAGAATATAAATTATTTGAGTTAAATACTGAAACGATGAACGATTTAGCAAGCATGACACGTACGCCGTGTTGCTCATGCCTTTTCGATCCTTCGCGTCGAGAGTAAAAAAGAGTTGAGGGGACGAATGGGGCCTCGCGGCCAATGGGGCCCGCAATCGGTTGTGAGTATGAATCTCGAGTTTGCCTATATAAGAGCTTCGCTTCGTGCGCGCATTCCCCACATTGTGATTTAACTTTTGAATCGTCACAGCTCGGGCGATTCAAATTTTCACTCGTTCGTCAAAACTTTATACTTCTTTAATTTCCAAGTACTTTATTTTTTTCTCTCTCTCTCTTCTGTATCTCGTTGTTCCTCCGAGAATGAAGTTTGTTCTGGTTTTGACAGTTCTCGTGACTGTTGCCTTTGCGGCCGAAAACTACAAA
This sequence comes from Cremastinae sp. A BG-2022a, assembly GCA_030522545.1. Classification (NCBI taxonomy): domain Eukaryota; kingdom Metazoa; phylum Arthropoda; class Insecta; order Hymenoptera; family Ichneumonidae; species Cremastinae sp. A BG-2022a. The sequence continues at coordinate 7,359 of JAPYYW010000805.1, forward strand.
TTTGACAACATTGACATCGATGGGATTATCAACAATGATCGCATACTCGCGAACTACATAAAATGTGCGATGGAAGAAGGACCCTGCACCAAAGAGGGCAGAGAATTAAAAAGTAAGTTCGTATCCCTTAAAAGAGTCAAGTAAAAGCTTTGAAATAAGCGATGTGAGGAATTCAATTATTTTAAAATATTATTTTCAATGGTTTGAATCAATTAATTTAATAGCATAAATTCAATATATTTATTATATTATGTCGAAATACGAAGTTGATGCAGTACCGAATGCTAATTTTATCTTTGGATTTTACGATTAGACGCTTTATACATATTTTTCTTTTCATATAATAATCCTCAATTTCCGTTTTAAAAATTCACGTGATTTAACGTGTTAGTATGACTACAATTTTGTGATAATTCAGATCCCTTTGTACTGAAATAACGGTGCTTCGTGTGTCACGAGATCCGGTGAAAGGAGAGATATGGCTTGTTGCGTAGTCGTGTAGTTTTTTTTTTTTTCGAGGACCCATTTCTCCGTATACGTTACAACGTTTACCCGGAGCATGCTCGACACTTTCCTTCGGTTGCGTAAATTCTCCCCTCCGTTTCGTCAGAGCTAAAACTTTCACGATTGCATGTATCCGATTCGATAGTAAGCGTCTTCGGCTAAAAGTTACATGATCGATCATTGTTGTACGAAATTTTGTTGTTCTTTCTTCAAATAAACTTCTCGATTATCTGTAAGACTTATAGAAAATTCTTCGTTTTTTTTCTGCTGACAGAACTCTTGCCTGATGTCCTGGCAAACTCTTGTATCAAGTGCGATCAGAAACAGAAGAACGCCGCTGAAAAGGTGATGAGGCACGTGAGAACGAAGAGACCCAAGGACTGGGACCGTCTGTTGAAAAAATACGACCCAAAAGGGGAGTACGAGAGACGATACGAGGCGTCTCGCGGTACCAAGGCTTAGAATTTTTCTGACGATTCGTCAAACATCGATGCGACATCGTTCCAACGATGAGAAAAAATGCTCTTAGTATTACCTCTTGTCTCTGTATTTACGCTAAAATGTCGATCTTCATTGTACAATGTATGCAACATTCGCGAGTAAAAAATCCTAATTGTTGCATATTTAAATAAATGGTGTTAAAGGTGAAGTGTCAGCACGGAGCAGGATGAAAAGCGATCACAATGACGTATTATTCGACTCTTCTCTTTTTAACCAACGATCCAAGCTGAAATGAAAGATTTTTCGCATTTAGATGTAAAGTTTAATCCTTCAAGGCTGTTGAAATTTACTTCGTGTACTGAATAATTTTGCACTGTAATACGAGTAAAATAAATGTAGAAAAATTTATGAATCTTTTGTTTTTTCATCTTCCATAAATTTCTCACGAGAATTATATTTTCGAACGATAGTATAGAACTCACGAGATCCGATATCGCTGGCAAATTATTAGTTTGGTTCGTCACGGAAGTATCCTGCTCACGAGTCTCCTTCGCTTGAATAGACTTTTTCATGTTTCTGTGTTGTGGGAACGTGGGCATCAACTTTGGATCGCATGCTGCGAACGAAAGCGAGATTAGCGAGAAGATAAACATTTGGTATATCCGTTAGTTAACATAGCAAAAGTTTGGATACTAACGTAACGGTGCCTCTTTAAAGTAACTGCTCTGTAAACATTCTTCAGCCGTTGCGCGTTTCTTCGGGTCGTACATGAATAGAAAATTCAATAGCCTCAGCCCAGCTGCGCTCAGCCAAGGGAATCTTTGTTTCAAATTGTTATAAGGCTGCTGCTTCAGTGTGAAATTCTGAAGCGCCGGTAAAGAGTTGAACTCGGGCCAGATCGCTTCGCTCGGAGTTCCCAGAAGATCAACGATCAACTCCAACTGGGCTATTTCCGAGCGCCCAGGTAAAAGAGGCTTGTGGCCTAGAAGTTCACCTGCAGACGAGGACAAAAATGTTTAACGTTTTTTCTCTATGACAAAAGAAAAATTGATAATGGTATACAAATGATGAAGGCATTACCCAGAATGCATCCTGCAGCCCACATGTCGACAGAGGTCGTTTGAGTTTTCGCCTGAAGCAGTAATTCTGGTGCTCTGTACCAGAGAGTTACGACGCTGGGTGTCATGGGCTTTAGTGGCAAGCCGAACCATCTCGCGAGCCCGAAATCGGCGATCTTGACACAGCCTTTGTCAGTCATGAGCAAGTTGGAGACTTTGAGGTCTCTGTGCACGATAAAATTGTGATGGAGGTATCTGAGGCCTTTCAGCACTTGGAGCACTATGCATTTGACTTGACTCTCGGAAAAGGGTGTCTGCATGTTGTCCAACAAGCTTGCCAAATCTTGCTCACAATATTCCATGGCAAGGAATATACTCTCCAAACTTCTTCCAACTACCACTTCCTTGAGATGAACTATGTTTTCGTGACGACAGGACAACAATACGCTGATTTCTCTCAAACCGCTTAGCGGCAAGCCATCCTTTTCCTGCTCCATTCTAACTTTTTTTAGAGCTACCACTTTGTCACTTTTTGTATCTCGAGCTCGATAAACTATTCCGTATGTTCCTTCCCCAATGCGATTTAGCTTTTCAAATTCGGATACAAATCTACATTTTCCAAGCTGAAATAATGTACATTTTTTATTATTCAAGGCAACAAATTTTATTACTGAACCGAAAGAATATTTATTGCATAAATTGTAATAAAAATTGTTTAAAAATTATGATAAAATTTAGAAAGAATTGACTTACAACGTCTTGTTCTGGTATTTCCATAGGTTTATTTGTAAGCAGAGACAATAGAATTCCACGCCTTGTTATGGGAGCTGAAGGATCCGATTCTCCTTCTGCCTTTTTGTCCACTTCATGGTTATCCAGTGACCTTTTAGTCATGGTTCTTTCTGCGCAAAAAATAAATATAAAGTATTGGAAAACGTACTGATTTACTTTTTGATTCTTTATTAAAATCAAATTAGACTGTTCTTAGTTTTTCGTCAAACTTTTTAAATCTTGAAACGAGCAAGTACATCATTTTGAAAATGATTTTACTATTTTCTTTAATTTAACAATCTTTCTTGAAAAAATATTTTACAATACTCGTTCACAGAGAAATACAGCACGTTTCTGAAATTTCCTAATTAATTTCATAACCCCTGAAACGTACAAAACGTTTAGCTCTAATTCGTACCTTTAATCTTAACTAAATCGAATGGATTTTATACCAGTATTGCCTTTTTGTGTAATAGTCGGTTGGTGTAATTAATTAAACAGAACAATAAACGTGAATTTATTGTTGAAAATACATTTGTTTTTAGCGTTACCGGTTGACACACCGAAATATACACATACACCGAATGTTTCGAGTATGGAGCACAGTCGTGTATACAGATATGGAAACGGGCGGTAGTGGGAGTAACTTGCTTAAACCAAGTTCCACTTATCGCCCATAAAGCCTCAGTCCTATCCTTATTACATTGGTTTTGGGACTTTGTGGACGTTTTGGACGATAAGTGGAACGCATCCTCATTGAAATCATTTTTCATTCATCTTTTTGCCACCAGAATGGCGCAACGGGCTCAGAGACCGATTGCTATCGCTCTCGCACTCTCTCACTTGCTCTCTCGACCACGGTCGACGGAGATCGTCCTAACCTCTGTGAAAAAGGCATTGACACTGACCGACACTCTCGAGAATAGACTCCGTACTCCCGAGGATCGTAAATCGTAAGGATTTACCTGCTTAGTGCTCAGGTTCGACTTGCGCGTTTGCACGTTTTTAGGGTGTCTTCGTAAAAGCGTAAAAGCGCCGAAATTCCAAAATCGATCGCACTCAACCGCGTATGAAACCTCTGTGCTGGCACCCCAGTAAACAAAGTGAGCTACGAGAGTAAGCACCGACAGGTGTTTATTGTTATTACAACACCGCCGTAAATTTAGGCGATACAGCTTAGTAAACAATTAAAAATCAAGATTTGTCTGTAGTGAATTTTTCAAGCCCGATTGGGCACTTATACGCTTTCAGTGCTTCTTTTACCGTAGTAATATATTTTGCGAGAGAAAATAAGCACTGAAAACGTAAAAGCGCCCAATTCGTTCTCCTCCATCGCATTTTTTGTTGAAACGATTGGTATCGATCGCCGAACGGTGTTGCTCCGCGTCCTAGTTAGAAAGCTTCCATCCAGCTCGTCTCGTTTTGTTTACCGGCGTCAGGCACGTTTTTAATCTTTGGTTGGCTAATGGGAAAAAATTTCAGCAGAATATATACGAAAATGACTGATCGCAAGATATACGGGTATTTAAGCAAAATCGGCTGCTGTGACATTTGCTGCCTTAGATTCATGGGGACAACGAATTTTGAGATTTTTCGGGATCCGACGGATTATATTCAAGCGGTGAGTCAGGATGCTATAGTCACCGAAATGAGGAAATACTTATTAAATGTAAATAATAAGAAAATTAATGACATTTATTTGGCATGCAGATAAAAGATCCTGATGAAGCAACTTCGTCCGGCATTGAAGAAACCGTGTGCCTCTCTTGTTTGGGAATTTTCCAACAATTGAACGAAGAAATAGTTGTTCATAAGGTAAAAAGTAATAGAATAAAATTCTGCTGCATTCTGAATTTTTTAATTTATTGTTGTGAATTTGTGAAACAAAATTGCTTATTTTCTCATCAGATAAAAGAAGTGGTCAGCAATAATTCTAGCGACGATCCTACCTACAATGTAGCTCTTACCTTGCCTATGTGTTTCTACATCAAAGATCAAGCTGTCATGTGGGCGGTTGCTAATGAATTTGATATGTGCAATGACCACATTGATAAATTAAAATTAAAGATTCAGAGCATGAAAGATATATGGAAAGCACGAATGGCGCCAGTACTCGAAAAAAATATTGGCAAGAAATTGATGTCTGGACCAATTCCATCCCCATTTCTCATAGAAGTTTCTTATTCATATGAATATGACAAAGAGGAATTGATGAGATTGTAAGTAAAAATAAGTTGACCAAGTTTTTGATTTTTATACTTGTTTTTGGTAATTTTGAATAATTAATTTAATTTGGATCAATATTCATGTCTTTAATTTACATCTGTTGAGGGGGTCCCATGATGGGCAGGTTCAGACTTTTACGTCAAGCATTCAATGTACAGGCAAAATATTAATTAACCTTTTTTTCCAAGATAATTGATTCAATATTTGTATTAACGTTCTTTGGTGTAATATTAAAAGGTATGCCAAATTTAAAGATAACGAAAATACAACTTATTCTCGGCGAAATTCAAGAATTCAAATTGAAAAATTCAAAAAACTGATCCAAAAGTCAGATATTTCGATTTTTCAATATAAATTCTTAGATTCCGCTTCAAATAAGCAGCATTTTCGTTATCTACGGAAAATTTCCGATCGAATAAGAACTTAAAATCGAAAAAATAAAATTGAAAAAATTTTGCGAATTTTTGTAGGTATTTCCATTTTTTCAAAAATCTTCAAGGAGTAATAACTTTTTAAAAAATTGATGAATTAACATAATTTCTTCACCATTCGCTTCGTTTTCCAAAAAACTTTAAGAATCACTCATAATAAAGTTGATTTTGTCAAGAGAAAGAAAAGATAGCGCAAATTAAAATTTTCATGGGTTCACGAGACCACCCAGTGTGACTGACCAAATTCCGTGAAATTTTTTTTTTTCGACTTTAAGAGCCTATTCCATCGGAAATTTTCCGTAGATAACGAAAATGATAATTGTTCTGGGCAAAATCTAATAATTCATATTGAATAAGCCAAAAAACTAACTTTTGGATCAGTTGTTTTGCATTTTTCAATTTGAATTCTTAGATAATTTTCGTTATGTACAGAAAATTTTGCGATCAAATATCCTATTTTAAAAAAGACATAAAACTCATAATCAATTCATCGGAATAGAGCGTATTATGCGATATTATATGAATAAATATGCGCCTAGAAGCATCGCACAATAACAATCGAAACATGTCGAAAGTAAAAAGCAGAGTGGCCGCGTTGTTGCTCGTGATATTAAAATTTGGACACAAGACAAGTAACATATTAATATCAACATACACAAAATTTCATCACAAAATCTTGGATAGTCAAAAATCATCGGACCACCTTAATTTTAATAATCTTTTTATTCAAATCAATTTTGTGAGTTATATCATTTACGTGGGATTTCATTTAATACTAGGGCTTTAAAAGAACTATTAATAAAAAAATTAAAAAAAAAACAGTTTTTGTATGAACAAGCAGTCGTCAGAAATGTTGACTAGAAAGTTCATGGAATCAGCTGTGGAGACTATACCAAGGCAAAAATATTGGGAGATGTATCGGGTACCACCAGCAAAACCTAAGACTTTTATATGTGTGAAACGAGTCGCCTGCTCACGCTCCAGCTTATATTTGGGAGGTTTGTCATGTTTTTCAAACATTATATTTTATTAAATAAACTAAAAAGGGCTTTTTAACTGAGCTTAAAAATTCTAGGTCGATATGCCAAATATTCTCGTAAGCTGAGCCAAACTCCGTGGTACATAGATGGAGAAAAAAAAATGGAGACATCCGTCCAGGATTTAATATGTGGTCCTATGATCCAACTGATCAAAGCAGACGGTAAGACGAAAAATTTTAATCTCACTTGTTTTATTTAAATGAAATTTCGTTGAGTAAAAATGGGCACAATGAAACAAATTATTTTCTCGGTAGGGGTGAAATTTATGTCCTCTGGACGAGAAGACGTTGACGTGAGGAACCTTAAATATGGACGACCATTTGCCGTCGAACTGAAGAATCCAAAGGTTACCAGGCTCACTAAGAAAGAGCTCGACGAGCTCGTAAAACAAATTAATAGATCAACGGAGCTAGTAAAAGTAACATCAGCATTAAAAGTTGTTGACAAGTACGTAGGAAATAAAGCCTCAAACCATTTTTTATAACAAAAAGAGTATGAATTTGATACTTTATGAAAAATCTCCGTGTTGCTTTATCAAATTTATTCGTGAAAACGTCTTTGTTGCAGTTCGGATTTGAAGAAACTGAAGGAAGGCGAGAACGAAAAATCGAAAGTTTATCGTGCTCTGTGCACGGTCAAGGGATCTTCACAACGAATAATACAATTGGGAAAATTATGCGCGTATACAGATTTGGAAATAACTCAGACAACCCCCGTGCGCGTTTTACACCGACGACCTCTCGTCCCGAGATTGCGTATAGTTCATGCGATGCGTTCGAGATGGTTGAAGACCGAGGAGGTGGAAAAAATAAAGGAAAAACTGGAAAAAAAGGGCAATAAGAATACTTCGCACATTGAGAATCTTTTCGTCCTGGATATAAAGACGCAGGCGGGGACGTACGTGAAAGAATTTGTGCACGGGGATTTCGGTCGAACAAAGCCAAGTCTCGGAGACCTCCTTGGGGCCGAATTGGACATCGTCGCTCTCGACGTAACTCAGATCAATCTCGAATGGCCGTAATATCCAATTATCGAATGGCCTTCGAAAATTGGATTATTCATTAATTCTCTATGATTATATAAATTTTTGTTACGGAGTGTCTGTAATAAAGATGTTAATACTAGTCGTCTTCTCGAATGCAAACGAGTTCGATTGGCGAACAAAATTCGTTTTCCAATGGATACAGGGTTTCCTTGCGTGACTGAAATTTCTACGAAAAAGTTTCAATCTGAAGAGTACAAATTTTAACAATAATATTGCTTCTTATACGGAGCATTAATATACAATTTTATTAATGACACAGAGACAATGCACAAATGTGGTACAATCCAGAAAGAATATATTTAACAATAATATAAAATTAAAGGGGTTGGCGAAGATATCAAACTGCCGCGTTGTATTCGTTAAAAGAAGTGTCGAATTATTCAGTATCAATGAATTGATATTGTCCGTTTAAAAAGTATAATGACAAAAAACATTGTATGTCAAAAAAAAAATAAAAAAATCTTAATTTTAATTTTATCACGATTATCATTTTCTAATAGTCTCTGTATAAACTATTTCTAATTTACAATCTTTTGTTTGAACGTTTTACATGCTCCAGGTCAAAATTTGTTTCACATCGAATAATATTTTTGAAAAATGTGTTTTAAAAAAAGTTGCATCGATTCCGGGGATTCATTTGACTGCCCAATGGGCAATTGTAATCACGTGCAAATTCTGGATTGTTTGCAAATGAGCCGATAACTCGAAATTCTTCAGGACAGTGATTGTCTTTTTTAACCACATAGAGAAGAGTTTGTTTTTTATATTTTGCGCAGTGTCCATTTGCAGTGATTAGCCAAAAGAGCTCTTTCGGCGATCTATTGATCCCGGGCAATTTTTTTTCTTCTCCGTTGTCTTTGGCCCACTGGATGTAAGTGTCGTATACTAATTTCAGGCCTCCGATATCGGCCATATTTTCGTCTCTGGTTTTCCAACCTATCACCTACGAAATTCGTGAAACATATATAACTTGAACATTTTTTAAAATATTGGTATTAATAATTTAAAACAAAAATTAAGAGTAAATAATTAGTAACATGTACACACAAAGTTTGCTATTTCGATTTTTCTAATTTAAAAAAAAACAATCTCAATTTATAGTGACAATGAGATTTAACTTTGAAAGTGGACGATAACTAAAAGAAGACAAAAGACAAAGACCAAAATCGTACTTTTAATCTTTAATTAAAAAAATGTTCGCTATAAATTTTATGGAATTGGAGAAAATTGATCATTTTAATTTTTCTGCAATGTCATAGGTAGACGATGGACTAAAAGATGATTATAATAGAAAAAACTTACTTGCGAATTTATTTCTTTGACGGTATAATTAGAATATTGTGTATCGATACATTGTCCGAGGTTTACGTAATCCTTCTTCGCTTTTTCCAGAGGTTCGATAAAACTGCCGTTTTTGTCTCGGAAAAGGTCCCACGCGGTGAAACCGTGGTACATTTCGTGACCGATGATAATTCCGAGCATACCGTAATTAACGTACATAGGTCGGTCTTTTTGGAAGAAATCATCTTGCGTCAAAGGGGCAGGAACATCTACAGAAATAAAAAATCGACAGGTACTTTTTTATTTCAAAATATCATGAAATATCGCGATATAATAAATACGTAAAATATGTGTGCTTTAAGAGAAACAAATTTGATAGCCATCGTGTTGCAAAAACGATAAAAACTTACAAATAGTATTAGAGGTAGCTTCATAAAACGCGTTTAAATGCGCTGTTTTCAATTCGGTCCAATGTCCCCTATTTGTACGGTCTCTCAATTTAGCATACTTTTTGTCTCTCTTGAATTTCTGTATTTTTAGTACATTTTCCAAATATGAATCCTCGGATAATTCGAGTCCATTGTAATACTCGTCGAGTTTCTTGTCGTCGAGTAACTCTTCTGTGTACGCGGTATAATTTAACATTACATCAACTTTTGCTAGAGCCTGCGTTTTAGTCGTCACGTCCATCCAAGTATTCTGCAAAGCAAGAAAAATTTTTATGAAAACGACTAAAAGTAATTAACTTAGAAATCTCGTTTTTAAAAAAATATTATTTATATGAATAATGTATACCTCTTGTAAGATGTAAGTTAAATTTTCCTTCAAGCGTTTGATCATATCTAGGACATGATTTTTTGTTTCTAGGTTGAAATGATCACGAACATAGACGGATCCGATGGCGGTGCCAAGCTGTGCAACATTGTCAATACATTCTTGCCATCTTTCAAGGGGTTTCGTCATCCCATATGCAGCTTCTACGTTATCGAATTTATGGACACGAACATCTTCGTTCAAGTACGGTAACGATTCAAGAGCGATCCTCCACATGAAATAATTCGCGATTTCTCTTTTTGGTGTCCGGGTAAGCAACGTTTCCAGTCTTTCAAAATACTCTGGATAATCCACGATAACGACCTCGTCTTCGCCGACACTCGTCAGCGACGCTGGCAATTGGGCGTTTATGTATTCAAGCCAGGGTATGCTCGGATATTTATTATTTAATTGAGAAATAGTCATCGAAACGTTCACCGTACTGCTGACGGACGCTTGAATTATCTGTCATATATGTAATTAATTTTGATTATTATCTTATCGAGATATTATACTTTAACGACTATTCATCGACTTCACGATGGCTATAGCTTTATTGTAAAAAAATTACAAAATTCATTTAATTTTTGAAAAGTTTGCTTCACGAACTAACTAAATGTATGTATTGCTTGAATGTTTTTCGGAATATTATAGTGTATTGCGATTATAGAAAATACTAACAGATTATAGAATATACTTATGTCATACTCAAATGATTTTTATTACTATTTTGTGAGAAATTTATCATATAACGTAATTATCTTTAATTCGTAATTATTGTTTTTTATATTTTACTTAGTTTAATTAATATAAAAAATGTAATGGATAATAATTAACTTGTAGCCGCACTTACCTTTGTTTCGAAAAGAAACGCTTCCAACATCTCCATGACGACACTATCCGCTTTGGCTCCAAATATTTTAGCGACTTTTGCCATAGAGTTTACGTAAGTGTCATATGAAAATTCGTAAATATCGTTTGTCACATCGGCATAGTCGGTAGCTAAGAATTTAGGTGTTGAAAGCTACAAATAAAATGGTCACGTTCTGACAATAGTTTTTCGAAAGCTGACACTACATAATATCATGAATTTCTGCATGTTTTTACATTCCCATAGATTCGTTTGCGAAATAATTCGTCTTACTTTAATGTTACGTTTGCTACTGGTTTTTAAATCCAAGTCCACATCAAATTTGATTAAATAATTAGTCTTGTATCCGAATTGGTGTGATTTGTATGTTGCGTTTAGCCAGCTAAAACCGGTCTCGTTCCAAGTATCACCATCAACCACCGGCCATCCTCCCATGCTCTTGATTTTCATACTGACATCTTTAACACCAATTGCCTCAATTTTTTCTAGAAAAAAAATTAACAAAAATACGATCAAAGCCCGAAAAAGATAAATGTGAGTGAATTTGTAATAAAATTTTAATCGTAAATTTTATATTGAAAATATAACAACTGCACTATGTATATTTAAATATAAGCAATTTTTCTAGCAAGAGAAAAAATAGAATACATAATTATTTACCAGTATTCATGCAAGATTTGTAAAAGTTTCTAACGAGCCTGTAGGATTTCTTGTCATTGTTGTTATTGGCGTTCAGACTTTGGTTCAATTGTTTATCAACCTTGGACTTCATAACAGAAAAGCTATCAAGTAAATATTGGTCTGCAGGAATTTCGGTCGTATTGAGGTAATTTCCACAAGCATATTTGTAAAAATTGTCACAGGGGTTTACTTCCTTATCCATGTTCCTCAATATTGAAGCAGCTGTATGAACATATATTTTTGGTCAAAAAACTCATCCAAAATATCAGAAATTGAAAAAAAATTATTAAATATTGCTAGAATAAAAGACTTGGCAAAATATCAGCAAAATTTCTAGTCCCAAATAGACCGAACAAATTTGCAACTTTGGCGTGATAAAAACGTTTTATCGTTTTTGAAAACATATTTTCTATAATTTTTCATAATTTTTAGTGCATATCAGATGAAAGCTACAATTCACGAAATATCTTTTTCACGTACCTGTATCGTTGCAAGCTTTCGTATAGCAAACATCGCTACCTTTTGATAAAACATCAAAAAAACACCAATATTATAAACTATTCATATAGGGGTTTAAAATATAGTGTATGAAAAAAAATTTGTGTCAATTTTTAAATAGTTTTACAGAATTGTTCAAGAATAGTCGAACAGTATAATAATAACAACATCTAAAATTTTTGATTGTACATTGGTAAAAAATAGAGTTGACAATGTTAGCTGACTTACCAGAGGTAACATTATTGCCTGTCATATTCGAATTGGGATCAATAATTGATGGTAACATGTCTGTATGAATAAAAAAATACTTGCATTACTGTTAAATGTTATTTAAAAAATGTTTTTGCGCGTTTAAAAAAAAACCATTTATGCAAGAATATTATAGTTAGAATTCTTTTACTCAGGGAGCTTACCTGCTGGGCTGATAAATGATAGGAATCCAAGAATTACGAGAAGCCTTATCATATTAACTGTTTTTCTCAAAAAACGACGTGCGAGTATATCTGTGTCCGCGGTTGAATATGAAACTTATTCACTGGTGATGGCTATTTATATTTTTCTGAATCTCGAAGAAAATAAAGTAAAGTAAGGTATGAAGATATTAGCCGTTGTTATTCTAATTATTGTGCAAATAAAAAATATTAGAACCTTACCATTATGATTTTCATTATTAGTATTCCCCGAATTATTTTTTCTAATAAGCCCCTTATCATTTATTTATGCATCGAGTATCAAGAATATTCAAATTTAAGTGCCTAGAGGATTATTTTCAAGCTTGCGAACCAATGAGTTATCATCATGATTTTGTCTTCTATAATGATAAGTAAACTTTTCATTACGAATTACGAGCATTATATTAAAATTTTTATTATTCAAATTCTTCTTATACATATTTGTACTCGAATTTGGAGACATTGCTTAATAAAAGTGCTCATAATAACGAATAAGAAGTGCGCATGTCATTTTTGGTTTAAGGTGACAAAATGATATTATTAAAAGTGGAAAATATCTGGAATACATTATATTTTTCTCACCAATCGTGATACAAAACGAAAGATCGTTATCTTTGGAAGCAGACTCTGAATTTCAAATGTAAAGTTATCGATATATTACTTGTGTGAAACAAATCAAATAAAAAATTCACGATCAATATATACGTCATCTTCAACGAGAAATCTGAAAAATATTTGATATTTGATATTTAAAAAAAAACATTAATAAGATAATCGAACAAAATTTTCTTTGTTATGTATTGTTTACATAAAAGTGGACCAAATGATAAAATAATAGAATCAAGTATATAGTAATTTAAAAAAAAACAGCGATTCCCCAAATTTTCGAAACTTTCAATAATAATTGTGAAGAAAAACGATAGAGCAATAGCTGCGATAATGGGTTCTACGCATTTATTCTGGCTATTGCCAGACTTATTTTTTGTCTTATCATTCCAGAATTGACATCTGTACCCAATTATTATTCTTACACGTGGAAAAAATCCCCTCCACTTCCACAATTCAACTTCATTTTTTAATTATTTACAACAATAAGACCGTAAATAATACTATAAACTTGATATATTTTAAATATATTTTCTTGAACTGCAAAAACGGACAGTTGAAGAACATACTTTCATAAAATTTTGTTGTTTATACGAACTAATGAAAAAATGAAAAAAATGAAAAAATAAAAGACTACTTTCCAAAAATATAAATTTTCGAAATTCCCAGTTTGAAATTTGAAAAAACTATTATCAGTCGATGTTTAAAATTCATGCTCACGAAGTTCTGCGTACACCTAGTAAGTAAATAATATAAATATAGCGAAAATTACAAATATAACAAAAAATGTGATGGCGGTTTTTATGAATTTTTTCTAGAGTCAACACCAAACTTCTTTCGCTTATATCATTTCAGACTTGCCATCTGCACTCGGTTCTCAGTCCTTGAGTATTCCAGATCTACACGTGGAAAAAACCCCCTCCACATCCATCGTTCTTTCTCATTTTTCTAATTCTTAGACACGAATATATTGCGATTGGGGATTGTGAAAAAATGGATGACGTTAAAATCGACTTTTTGTTTTTGACGTCATGAATTTTGGTTGTAACTTTAATCAGCATGTAATCCATTGATTGAATCAATGCGTACATTAAACCATCTCTTTTTATTAATTACAATTATATCGAACATTTTACTTGACAACATTCATTTTCGATATGTTGCGTTCGTTTTCATCATATTTCAATACCTTATTTTTTAACATCTCAATAACATTCGTGAGATTCGTACCTCGATTGAATAAGATACCAAATGTGTGCAGCTTTTTATCCGTAAATAATTAAAAAAAAATTCTCTTGCTTTCGTAAATTCAAAAAACAATAAAATCAACACGATTCACATTTTTTGGAAAAACAGATCTTTCTCTTTGAGTAAATGGTATTCGATGTCGCGCGCGATCCTTTCAAAGGTTCGCTTTCTTAACGAATCAAAATCACTTTTTCATCAGATTTTCGATGTTACAAGATTGCATATTCTCGAAATTATTTCGATTTCGATGACGGTGAGCGAGTTTGCCTGTGTTACCTGTTCGAGCGTTGCTCTTCGATCAATCCTATCAATCGTTGTCGCGATTTTTTGTTGTTTTGACAGGCGCAGGAAATTAGACCGACAAGGTGTTTCGACGAGTATTCCTAAACAAAAATTAACATTTTTTTCGTTTATTTATATTAAGTATATTTATATTTAGCTACTGATTTTGTTGAAAAGAGTTTACGCGATGATGTTTGAAGCCGTCGCGTAAACGTATAGTAATTGGGATTTTTTAAACTTTAAAGTAGCTTTATTCACCTTGTGCTCCTTCACCCATTCTTCGAGAGTGTTTTCTGGTATGTAATACGCTTTTATGTACAGTTCCACATACTCGCTGTGAGGCATTGGCCGCATGGAAGTGATTTTCTCAAATTTGGACTTCAATTGCGTAAAATCGAGCTGCATGAGACCGCGGCCACCGTTCGAACATTTCTTCGCGTTTGAGAAGCTGGAAACACGGAATGAATGACTTTGAATATATTTTTTCCGTTGTTGACTAGAAATATTTGGGGAAAATTCAAAATATTCACCCCTCGACCAAAGTGTGTGTTATCAAATGAGCCACATTTTCCCAAATAGAGTTCAGAACTTTGGAAGACAAGGGGACCACGTGCGAAATTTCCTCTAAACGAGTTTGCATTGTTTGCATTTCCTGGAAAAAAAATTATTTATTTAAATTTGTATTTATATATTGATAATGCTATGTAACTTTAATAATAATGTGATTCAAAGTATTCTTTTTTTGAAATAAAAATTTATATTATCTGCAACGCAGGTTAAAGAGTTTCAATAAAAGTTTTGGCGTTGACAAAAATTTATATTAAAAGTGAAATTTATCTTTTTACGATCAATTGAGAATAATTCTGTGCCCTTGTTTTGAAAAAGTAATAAACAATGTATTATACATTAATCATTATCTAATCATATAAAATGTTGTGGTCATAAAATAATTTAAAAAGTTTAAAAGGCATTCTTAAACATTGAAAGTGTTTAAAAAGTTGCGACTTGCCATGAGTAGCGTGTCGATGTAACTACTGTGCTGCGACATAACGTCTCTGACTTCCCAATTGACTTTATTCATGAGATTCAGAACAGTAGAAACGTCAAAAGCCTGAGCAACTACAGCCATGAAAATAGGTTTACGCAGTTCGACGGCCGAGGCGATTGTTTGGCTGTAGAATTGATGAAGGAAGGCTTGTTCCTGTTGACCGGAAGTCAAGTGTTGGAGATAGGGCCTCAGGGATTCGTATTGTTGCCCGAGAAAAATAAGAGATTCGACCCCGACAACGCGTTCGGTGAGACCAAAGAGTTTTATCGAATTTCCGAGGTCGACGATCGATGACAATTGCGGTTGTCGCACTTTGTGCCTCTCCCCAGCTGGATTTTCGTTCATCGAAACCTCGTTCACTATCAAAGTCTCTCGAATTCGCGCCAGACTTAACTTTAACTTCGGATTATACAAGGAATCGCTGTTGATTTGCTGTAAATATTATGACCATTAAAATAACTAATGAAACATTAATAAACAGCGAAAAAAAAAATTTAGTGAGTAAAAAATATCATTATTTATTAAGTAAACGATCGATGGTTATTATTAATAAAGCTGAATTAAGGGTGTTGAGTCCGTAGAACGAAAAATCAAGAGTTTGACAATGTTTTTCTTTCGTACGAAGTCGTTTGAGAGTAAAAATTTATTGAAAAAAGTTGCTGCAAATCGACTGAAGAAAAACATATTTGAAATTCAAGGTTATCAAATGACGGGTCTATTTTCTGTGTGATTACACAAAAAAAATGATGAAATTTTGTTGAAAAATTAGATGAAGCCATTTTTTAACGCCATACAAAATCAGTGCAAAATTTTACTCAAATTAGCAAGCTCACTATTGAGATATTTATTATACAAAATTGCAATTTCAAACACGTGCTCTTATGGGAAAGTACAAAAAATAGTCATTTTTAACAATTAATATCTTAATAAGAAGCTTCCTAATCGTCCTGAAATTTTCACACAACTTTTTAGAGATGTGTTATTTAATATTATGTAAAATTTTCAATAATTTTCCATCATTTTCGTTTTTTAACATAACATCCTTAATGCAAAGGGTGCAATGGAAAAAAAAACTCACAAGATCCGATGTGAAAAAAGCGTGTACAGCGTAGAAGCAGAGCTCGAAGAATTGAATCATATTTTGTATAACGGTTATTGCTATCGAGCGGAGAAGCCTCGACATTTGCAAATATCTTCCGCAAACCCTTAGTATGTTCAGTGTTGTATTCGTCACCATGGGACCGTGTTGTATCTTGCTACGAATTTTTCTCTTGGACGATCTTGTTTGGTCTGTTTCGTCCACAAATTCTCGTTTCAATTCCTCGGGCATGTCGTCCTCAGAGTCGTCTGTGAAATAACCCGATGCTTCCTCCTAAAATAAAACAAAAAAAAAATTATTAATTGAAAGAATATAATCATAAAAATGTTCTCTAAAATAATACAAATTTTATCACATTATTATTAATTAACCTGCATGTTGGATAAAATATCCTCATCCATAGTTTCATCGGCAGCGACGTCGAACGGCGACGTGCCATTTTCGAGGAAATTATTGAGCCAGTTACCACCAGAAATGGAATTTTCATGCTCATTGGTGAAAGAAGGACTGTCGCTGTCAGTTGTATTTTTGCAATTGTTGAGAGCTGTCCTCAGGCACTTGAATTCTTCCAGTTGAGTCGCGACGAAGGTCGGCTTAACGGGGCACAATTCCCAACCGTCATGCTCCAAGAATATTCTCAATTCGTCCAGTCGGGAAGCGTGGTAATGAGAGAAATACGATAGACATTGTTTCCTCATGGACTCTTGAAGGATTTCGCATTTGCTGCCACACAACTCGTCACCGACTTGCATTAATCTGTCAATATAATGAAAAAGTACACGATCAACATTTACAATTTATACAACATTTTATTAATTAATTAAATTAAATTAATTGCAGCGGGAACGGAACATTTCAACAAAATTTTTTTTTTTCGATTTGAAGAGCCTATTCGATCAGAAATTTCCCGTAGTTAACAAAAATGTTAATTATTCGGAGCGCAATCATAGAATTCATATTAAACAATTTAAAAAACTGGATTTTCGATCAGTTTTTTTTATTACCGCGAGGCTGCGAAGCGCCCGCCACTAGAACATTATAAAACTTGAATGAATACACGAAGTTTGAAAATTTATCGAATCTATAAATAAACTTTGACAAAATTACCTGTTGACCGTACCGAGGACTTGAACGAATTGCTCGAACTTGAACGACGTAAGATCGGTTCCGATGAGAAAAGTAGCAATCTTTATTTCGACGTCGTGCCACATTCTGACCATGCCACTTTCCAATTTTTGCTTAACATATTGCTCATTGAAACTCGTTTCGGGATCTCTGTCCCGACGATCCGCAGCTTTTTCTTCGTTCTTCGATTCGTGCCACTTGAGAACTTGATAGTACGAGCTCAATATTCGCCAGAGCGATTTGGACAAGTCTAGGAGACAAGCGATAAAATTTTCTCGTTCTATGGACTGGCAGAGTTGCTTGTACTGTCTCTTCGTATCGCCACCAACGTAAGTGTGGACGACGGTGAAAGCGCTGTTGTGAATAGCGGCTGTGAAGTGCATGTGCAATTGATCCATCGCCGTTTGCGTCTTTCCCAAAAGTTTATACGCTTCCTGGACCGACGAGTAAATCCTTGTGTCAAATTGACCGCACATCTTTGACAGAGTCACGTCCAGAGTCTCCTCGACTTGGTCCAGCGTGTCCTGGAGCTTGCCGTGCAGAGCAGCCACGCAGTGAAAATGTTTGTACGTCTGAGCCGCGCTCTGACACTCCAGAAGCAGAGATATCGCTCCGGGATAATTTTCCTCATTTAAAAGCTCTTGGAGACGATCCTCTGTACGTTGCTATAGAACAAAAAATATGAATTAAATAATTTTTTTTTAATTCGTAAATCTGTATGTAGAATCTGGTTATTGTTGAACAATAGTTTTTTAAGTAGTAAAAAGTATTTAAAGGAATTCTTGTCCTGAGAAAACAAATACCAGTAAAAAGTATAAATCCCTGATAATGACAAGCATAATATATGTTATAGAAAAGAAAATTGTTTTATTATTATTTACCAGTGTTTTGATAGTGTTGAGATTATTGAGCAACTCTTGAACAATCTGTCTCTTTCTATAATTGGCAAGTATACCAAGACTGGCGGTTGTAAATTGTTTCTTTGCCAAATTGAGATTGTATCTGCCACTCCTGCAAATTTCGAGCATGTCCCCGAGCTGGTCCTCAGTTTTCAAGATTCTCTGAAATTCTTCCTGGCATGCGCTCTGCTTTTGCAAAATGAGCTGGAGAACTTTTTTTGAGACAACCTGTTGCTGCTGTCGCAGTCTCTTGTAATACTTTTCCACGTCTTTGCAATTCAAGATTTCTGGCAGTTTCTCCAATTCGTGTCTGCAGGAATCAAATTCATCGTCGTTCTGGTAATAAACTGATTCTATTGCCTCCAAAATGTCCTGATCGGTGACTGCTTCGCTCTCCGCCGATTGGCCAGCTTCTGACTTGACTTCGTCCAATTTCTGAGATTCAATTGGATTCAGGAGATCCGGGTTCAATCCCATTGATGGTATTTTTGGCTGATTCTATGTTAAAATTAAAAGTGAAAGTTTATATGTATTCATTTTTTAATTACAATTATCAATTTTGATGTATCAGAAAAAAAAAATTACTGTGAATCATTTTTACTCATTTTATTATACTATAAGTAATAGAGGATACAAATTTCGGGCCTAAAAATGACTACAAGTAGAAACTAGTGTCATCATTTCAAAAGAAAAATTTATTGTTGAAGTGTCGAGAAATATGTCAGAAATTCCTAACCTCTCCTGTGGCAATCACAGGATCCCATCAAACTATATTTTTACAGAATTTTATTGAAAAAAAAACAGACGAGAGCTTTCAATTATTTTATTTTCTCGTAATGATGATAATAAAAAATAATAAAATATAGATAATTGGAGCTGACCTGCTTGTTGATGAGTCCTAAAAACTTGCATTTGAGGTCCTCCATCATAATAGAATTTTTGACGGACAGACCCAATTTGTTACGATCCATTTGTCGCTATTAATGACTACTCGTTGACATAAAGAAGAAAAAAAAATTACGACACTGTCAAAACGTAACTGTCACAACAAAACGAGTGACAATGTGTGATCCAGTGAGATTTGTACACTCACGAAACTGTCATACTGTCACTGCATTCCTTTCCTCTGCATTAAGTATCGTCAGCAGAGCAGACACGACGTTAAATTTCGCATACAAACGAAGTTGCGTGCGAACGACACGCAGCTTTCATTCTTCATTTCTGATTATCGGCGATCCTGAGAATATTGTTTTTTTTTGCGAGTCCTCCGACTCGAAGTTTCAACAAAAATTCAATGACAAAAACTTTCTTCATCTGCCATTATCGATAACTAGTTAAATAATAACAATAGAGAATCACCTTACGCACTGTTGATAAACGAAAAAAAGTATCTCGACTTTGGGATAATAAAAGAGAAAGGGTAGACAATTTCTAAAATTCATTTTTCTTTGTTTCGTAGAGGTAATAACGCTAGCAAAGAAAATAGTCTCTGTGCGAGAGAAAATAATTACTTATATTTGCGCGGAGGTAAAACAAAAAAAACGTTACATACGTATAATGCAGTGTTCACAGCAAAATATATGTGCCAGCGAAGAAATCTATTCTAATTTCATTGACGGTAGCAATTAAATTTTTTTATTGAATATATGCTTCGTGCAATTTAAAAATTGAGGGCAAGCGATAGCGATTTGACCCAGTTTTCTAGAGTGTAAACCGATGCTATCGCAGGTTTCCTGCAAATATCCGGGAACGTCAATACACACGTAAATTCATTATTCGTGCGTGTTCGTGCATCGATGACTCATATCCTTTTATTATCTTATCGAGGGCTTGTAAAAATCTTGCGTAGAAAAATCAATTACAATAATTAATATTAAGCGTGGGCGTGATGGATTATGAAAATACATAACTCTATATAAAAAAAAAACAAAAATTCTTCGTAAGACGTCCGCTTGGATAATATTTTTTACATTAAAAATTGACACGCATATAAAATCGAGCAATTATAATTATTGTCGCAACTTTTTTAGAGATGCACTTGTAAAGAATTTATTTGCATAATAAATTCGAAAATGCGCGACGCCGTGACAAAAATTGTAATTAGACGTAGAACCGTGAAAACTCGTTCGAATTTCGTGGGATACGTGTACAATCTACAAAAAACAGAACAGTCCGTGGTTCCACGCCTCGCGATGTTTGACTACGACGAGAGAGAGCGCGAGAATCGCGGCATTGGAGCGCGCTTGCGCATTCGTCATGTTTTCGTATAAAATAGTCTAGAGTCACGTCGCGTTTGCGATCAAGGGGGGCGGTAGAGCGAAACAGCACGGCAGCAGCGACTCCTGCCATTCTGGCATTACGTCAATGGGTAGAGTTCGTTCGTTCGTTCATCTGGTAGGAGGTACCCGCGACGACCGCCATTGTTTCGTCTCTCGTATTTTTTTATCGGGACGTCGTACCCGTGGCGTATTTGAACGATAGCTAAAAGAACTCGCGTCCAACGAATAAAAAGTCGAGCCACGCAGCAGCGAGCACACGGACGGGCTCAACGTCGCGGAAATCGAGCGGATCGTTCGAGGCGCGAGACAAGGAGGCGAGCAAACGGATAAACGCGCTCCTTGAGGAAAAAAAACGAAAAGAACAAAAAACACGACAGAGAGGGAAGGATAGTGTTTGAGGACTCGAGAGCGTAACATGTGCACAATGAATCCCGAATAGTGAGTAAACGTTTGACCATCGAAAATTGATAAATATTTTTCTCAACGCTCCATACGCATCATTCTGCGACGACGTCTGGCCCCGTTGTCGTCATGTCCCATCTCTCGTACCATTATAATTATTCCCCGCTCGTATTCCATCCTACTCGTTTGATGACAAAAAAACCTCCCGTGGCAACAAAGGTGACGCGTGATTATCGCACGAAGAATTCTCGATAGATGCGTTTCGCCTTGCGCTCGTCGACGGAGAAAAAAAATAGATATCTCGTGACGTTAGCACGGGCATCGTGTCGCTGGCATTTTAGTGAACATGACTCGTGTCTACTGACAGATTTCTCCTGCTTTCTCTCTCTCTCTCTCGATCGCGCGCATTGTCCCCTCCGCTGCGCTCTTGTACGTCTTAAAATTTTTGTTCCCTCGATCTTTTGCCGAGCGAGCGAGATAGACGCGTGCATAAAATGATAGAAAGAGTTGGAAAATTAACGAGAGAGAGAGAACGAGCGAGCACGCACAGGTACACGCACACGCCCCTCCACGTCTCTCGTCTCCGTTGTTCGTTGTCAGAAGAACCAGCTGCTCGTGCATTTCCGGGCTCTGGCTCAAACTCTCGCTAATGAGAACGCCATATTCCTGTGTATACACGATCAAAGATATTCGTGATCGAGTTAAAGGGTTCACCGACGATTTTTCAATGTCTGATTCATGAGTCACTCGTCCACTCCCTCTCCATTTTCAAATAGCCTTCCTTTCATTCTCTTCTTGCCATCTTTGCTCGAGTTCAGAGTTCAAAATTATTATTTACGCTCGCATGAACAATTTTTTTTTTTTATTGATTTTCAAAGCATCTCAAAGCGCGTAATTTATGATTAATTGATAATACGCGTGTGGAGGGGAACTCGATCCTTTTCGAGTTTGCTGTATGTTCGATGAGAAAATATTTTTTAATTTGCCATTTTACAAGTAATAAAATTGATGCTCATCTTTGGGAAGCAACGGAGTCAAGAAAATTAGATTTCCTGGGAAAGTCAATTGAAAAATTCAAGTTATACGATGTATCGATGGATGCACAAAAAATGTTTTTTTTTATTTCTATAATGATGCAAATTTCATGAGAATAAAACATTTTTGGCTGTCGCAGAAAGAATGCTGATGAATAAATGATTGTCTTGAATTTTCAGTGATTATTTATTCAAGCTCCTCCTCATTGGGGACTCTGGCGTTGGTAAATCGTGCCTCTTGTTGCGTTTTGCGGATGACACATACACAGAGAGTTACATAAGCACCATTGGGGTCGACTTCAAAATAAGAACGATCGAGTTGGACAAAAAAACCATAAAGCTCCAGATCTGGGATACCGCCGGTCAGGAGAGATTCAGAACTATAACCAGTTCTTACTACAGAGGAGCCCATGGCATTATCGTTGTTTACGATTGCACGGACCAAGATTCCTTCAACAATGTCAAGCAGTGGCTCGAAGAGATTGACCGTTATGCATGCGACAATGTCAATAAGCTGCTGGTTGGCAACAAGTGTGATTTAACTAACAAAAAAGTTGTCGATTATCCCGTTGCCAAGGTTTGCATTTAGTTACAATCCTCAATAATAATTAGACACGATTTTTCATTTCGAATTTGAATTCACGAGCAACTTTTAGATGTTATCATTGGTGGATCAAAGATTTATTCAAATACTCAGTTCTGCACTGCTTTAAGGTAGTTGTCTCTATAAAAAAGCTCAAAAACGAGATACTTTTCAAGTTTGACATTTTAGTAAGGAGACATGATAGAAACAAAACATCGATCGTGAAATTACACGAGCGGGGTATTTCAAAATTGCACTTTCGGAAATTCATTTTAAAATTTTTTATAAACGATTTTGAAAAATTAGAAAACTTTCAAAAGATACCACTGAATCTGGGCGGTAAAAATTTTATAATTTTTTCTCATTATTTTGAAATGTCTTGCAGTTTTTTTATAAAACCGTATGGACCAAATTACTAATGTTTTTAATGTCTTGTCACAAGGAATACGTATTAAATAAGCGATCTACTACTGGAAATATAAGAGATACATTTTTTTCGATATCAGGCTTTCAATACTAATATTTTGAACGTGTATAAATATTTTCATGAAATTTTTGAGAAACAAGTGTTTTTTAAATACTAACGAGACAACTGCCTTGAAAGAACAAAAAATGAGCGTAATTTTTAGACAAGAATGTCCAAAATTGGACGAATATGAGTTGAAAATGAAAAATCGTGAAAAATATTCGACAAAAATGAATGGAACCTTAATAATATAATGCTTGACATCTCAGGAGTACGCGGATCAATTGAACATTCCGTTCTTGGAGACATCAGCGAAAAACGCGATGAACGTTGAGCAGGCTTTCATGACGATGGCGGCTGAGATAAAAGCACGAGTTGGTTCGCCATCAAGCGCGGGTGTCGAAACGCCGAACCTCAAAATTACCCAGGGACGCGACGTCGATGCACCCAAGACCGGATGTTGCTGAAATCGTTGAAGTTTCTCTCAAAATATACTAACCAAGTAAGTTTTACGATAATAGCGATTAAAAATTCATCATTGAACCATTTTTTCCACCAATATGGGATTTTTTTTCGTTCTCTACCTTGGAGTTGGAGAAAATATGTCAATGTTGTCTCGTTTATACTACAATTTGTTGAATAAATTTTCCATATTTTTATGAATTCGAGTCAATGTTCAGATAAAATGATGATTCTTCATCTTCGCAGAATAACATCGTGTTGCAACATATGTTTGGCTGCGCAGTCGAGAACGTGGCCAAAAGAAAGAATTGAAAATCGAAAAAAAAACAAATCATGGACAGAGAAACGTTTGCAAGATGCGTTTGGATGATAGGACGAATTATGCGGAGCGAATCCTTCTCCCCAGCCCCAGCCCTTAAGGACCATCAACTCCGTTCTCGGGGTTGTACAAAATTCTTCAGTTGCCGTTTAAGATGAGAGAGAAAAGAAATACGAGAAATACGAGAGTAACGACAGTGAGAGTCATCGAGAAGCGAGTTTTGACAATTAGAAAAAAAAAAACAAACAAACAAGAGCGAAAGAGAGCGCGAGAGAAAAAGAGAGAAAGAAAGAAAGAAAGAGTGTGTGAAAGCGAGAGAGAGAGAGAGAGGAGAGTAATTAATTATTCAATTTGCAATTAAGTAGCATCGGAATCGGTGATTAGAACGATTCACTGCATTAGCCTCGAAACGAGACACGGAAGAGAGCAAAAACGATTATCGAAACTTCTATCGGGTATAACGAGAAAGGTGCGATTGAGTGATTCGATGAGTAAATTTGAAATAAAGTCGTGAGTGCTTGTGAGAGAAGACCATGAGGGAAAAAAAGGGATTGAGGAGGAAAACATGCACCTTTATTTTTAGCCTAATTGTAATATGTATAGATAGCTGTACCGGCTTCCCGCGTCTGCCCCGTGAAAAATACTATCCTCGACAAAAAAAAAACAAATAATAATACCCATTAATCGCTAGCACATCGCGTCTTGACGCCGTGATTTTTTTCGTTTTACATTCAAGTACGAATATAGCGAAAAAAGCGATCGATTTTTTTTTCTCAATGATATTTCCTTGTACTTTCGAAATCGGTTTTTTCTTCTCTTAACTCGCTCGGATTGCTCACGAAGGTTCGTTGATCGGGTGCTCAGCGAAGGAAATGAATAAAAGTAAAAAAGAAAAAAAAAACGAATAAATTGTTTCGAAGAACGTTCCCCCGCCCTGAGCTTCAGCAATTGTCGATTTTTTTTTCTCATTTTTTCACCACGTATTTTCGAATTCCGATCAGAGTTTCGGAATTATTGGCTTCGATTGTTCGCGTTAGAAAAACCGGAAATAGAGCTCCGACATCGTTTTCCGGCTCTCGCCGACTGGTTAAGACTATTTTGAATTAAGGTTGAAGGAAAATTGGGGAGGTACGAGGCGTTTTTTGTATACAGCTACGCACTGTTTGTACGATGAAGAAGAAAAAAAAAAGTGACGGAAAAAAAAACGGGCATACTATTTTGTACGAAAGACCGCATGTTCGACTTGTCCAACAGGGATTATTCAATGATCAAATCTTTTTTTTTTATTTCGCTTTTCCGTTTCCGTTTCGCCTCCACCTGAGATATATACATCGAGAGATATTTTTTGCGTTTCAAATATTCGTCATCGTCATCTTTCTATTGTGCACTGCTATTGTGTTGTACGAGGTATAATATAATATATAAATATATAAATAAAAATAAAAACTAACGTGCACGCGTAAATGTATGTTTGCAAGTACACTGCATACATATATGCGTGTGTGTTTTATATATATAGGGTCTTTCACGATGAATTATGTGTACAATAACTGTAGTTAGTATACATGCCCAATAAAAAAAAAAGAAAATTATAAAATAGAGCACTTGCGCGAATTAAAAGCATGCTTCGTGGGTTTTATCGTATAATTAATTTTTATTTTTAATCTGAAGATTCATGGCATGGAGTATATTGCAATTGTTTCGACATATTATTTTATTGTCTGATATTTTATACAACTTAATTTTTCAAGGTTATATAAAAATGTTGCCAACACTTTATTAGTAAATTATTATTTTTTTTTAATATTTAGTGTCGATAGGTCATCCGGTGAGGAACGCCATAGGTGAAGTAAATTTTCTCTCGATAAATCAATTGATAAGAAATTTATTTGTAGTCGATAAGGTAAACTCGTAGTTTTTTCTCTTTCTAAATTTTATTCGAGTCGGTATAAACACGGTTTACGAGCAACGAGAGCGAACGTAACGTCTGTCGTTGTTACGTTTGTTTTCGTTTCGAATTCAATGGTTTCACCGCTCGCCTCTAGATGGCAAAAGATTCTCGCCTGCACGGTGCTGCGCTCTGCCGATAGAGTAACAAGATGGCGGCGAGAACGCGTCGTCCAAACGGTGAATGTTCGATTGAGGAAAATTCGATTTTTCGGCGAGGAAAAACTTGACGAGAACCGAAGGTAAATCGTAAATTAATCTTCTGTTATCTTTTGCGTTAATTTCAATGATTATTTTTGCTTTTTGTAATACGATGCGCTTGATTGGAACGGATAAAAAATCCGCGTCTCGCGATCGTTACAAAAGTTCATAGCGTCCATTTATTGTCGCAAATATAATTTTTCTACTCGAGCGCGAAAAGTATTTTTTTTTCATACTTAGTTAATTAGAATAATTTTACGAGAAAATACATGTTAAGACGAAAAAAAACGACTAAAGTATTTAAATATTTAATGAATATATTTCCGAGGCACAATTATGAGGGGTATATAGTTACGATTTGATTGCCGGGGAAGAAAATCGAGTTGGTGGATTTTACGAGCTCGCGAAGCGATGGACGAGCGTCCGAGTCGCTCATTCTCCCTTTCTTCTCTCTCGACGAGGCCTTTGAAGGCTCGAGACGAGATTTTTTTGTTCGTCATTTCGTTAGGAGAGCTCTGGGATTGGCGCAAGAGCTGTAGTTAACGAAAATTAGCATGAAAGATCGGAATGGCCTCGACGCTTGGCGAACGAGCCCATTGGACGAAAATTGATCCTCTTCGGATACGAGCTTCCGATACGAGTGCTCCTTTCAAAGAATATACTCATTCTCATTGGTCAATGTTGAAACATTCGAAGAATGCTTTTTTCTCCTGCCAAGCAACAGTATTTTATCGTTATCTCATTTTTACGTTAGACTGTAAAAAATTTTACAGTGTTAACCAAATTATGTGAGTGGTAAAATGAAATGGTGTTAAATAATAACACAGGTGTGTTTGGGTCAAAGATATTGAGCGATGTACTTGCTGATTTCACGAGGTTAAAAATCGACGTTTTCAGCTACAGGAAAATGGACA
The DNA here is from genome assembly GCA_030522545.1 of Cremastinae sp. A BG-2022a. NCBI lineage: Eukaryota > Metazoa > Arthropoda > Insecta > Hymenoptera > Ichneumonidae > Cremastinae sp. A BG-2022a. Next base: position 34,385 of record JAPYYW010000805.1, read on the forward strand.
GAGCTCGATACTTTCTTGAAAAATGAAAATTATTAAGTCGAATGTTTATTGCACCATCGATGAAAAATTTTGGATTTTTCAGCAGAAAAGTATCGAGCTTCGCCCATACCTGGTATAGGCAATAAAATTTTATTTACGTTTCTGGTAGTCCACTCTACACTGAGAATAAATTTTGATTGAAACAACTGAACTTTGGTTGATTCGACAAAATTTCAATTGATTCAAACCAATATTTGTTGAATCAACAATATTTCAATTGATTCAACCAACATTTTTTCTCAGTGTATTAAGTAGCAATAAATGGACGATAATTAACGCGAAAAATTTAGTGGCAGGTACCTGAGTTGAAGCTTGGCATACCAAATTATCATTTTATGACTCATTATTTGAATACCATTGAGCAAATCGGTTCTTTAGTATATCGTTGGTCAAACAGATTTGAAGCATAATTATTTCAAGGAACTGATACGTAAATATAAAAAATATTGAAACATTGCCAAAACACTTGCTACTCAACATCAACGTTACATGTATTATGAAAAAAATTAGTATACAAAAATGTTTTTTAAAAGAACAAGTCTAGATAGTAAATTACTGTACATCAGGGTAAATTTCTGCATTCAGTGAGACAAAACAAAAAATAATCTAGGAACTTTTGTTAACATGGAATTTTTTACAAAGTTGCATATAATGTGCATGAACCTTACAAACAAATCGAGACTTACATATTATTCCAAAATATTCTGTATATTATTGAGTTGCTTAATTTGAATCTTGCTTTTTTATTCGCACCGAATGGTGTTAGCAAGAATAGTGTTACTTCATTAATTTAACCACTGAGTATAAAACGATTTCAAATTTTGCACAATATTTATTCATATGCTCAAGAGCTAAATATTAAATTCTCATATTTTACAAAATATCACTCATACATCTTTAAATTTGTCTCCATATTTATAAAATGACATAAAAATAATAATTATCAAACAAATAATTAAGTTTTTATGGAATGCAGTATCGTCTCGTAAATTTTTTTCTCTCGGAACATGAGAGACTGCGCCTGGTCGGGGCTAATGATAACGAGCACTAGCATATCTCAGGGAGAATATCTCGGCTCGAATCTCGGAGAATGGCTCCATTCGCGTGGTGTAAATGCGGCGCTTGTTCATTTAATATTATTTCATTTTGTCTCTTCTTTTTTTTACCCACCAAGAGATTAATAATCTCGCGAGAGCAATTCTAGTACGCGCATTTATAATGCGACGTCCCGTACAAGTGTAAAACGAGATACGACCTCACGAATAATAGAACGGGAGAGAATTTCTCGGCGATATAGAAAATATCCCCCGCGGTGCGAGCCGATCGCTTGAGCAAGATTGATCGTTTCTTAATAACCGAGAAAAACCGGCAAAACGATCACCTTCTTCGTCACACCGGGTGGTAAAACTCGCGCTTCGCGTCCACTTCTCATTTCTTCTCCCCTTATTCTTTCCTTCTCTTTTTTTCTCTCTCATTCATCGCGATCTCATACGCCGATATTCGCGATCCACTTTTTTCAAAAGCGACAACGCGTAAACCGATTCTAAGATTATTTTCGTCAAATACTCTTGTTTTAAATGTGAATCTTATTAATTAATTGACGTTTTTTACGGATTCGTCTAAACACGTGTGAAAAATATTGAGGGTTTTGATAGAACAAAGATTTTTTTTGACATAAGGCTGAAAAATAAAATTTTTTATTTTTCATTGATAAAAAGTGTAATTAGTTTATTCATAAATTTAAATGATGCAGGTCTTGTAATATTTGGAGTTAAAGGTAGATGTGCTGTTCAATCGGCTATTTTGAAGGAACAATTTTTGATTTTATTATTTACCCGTTTGTCCAAGTTATCAATTGACAAGTATTTTTAATAATAAATGAAAATGGATAGAAAATTTTTGATAAATAAGACATTAGAAGATAAAAATTTTGTACATGGTTGGAAAATTGACTTCGTCAATAGTAAAATATTTCAATAGTTAATTGGTTAAAAAGTTGATAAAACTCAACTTTTTTTGAAATCTTCTTCCAAATAAATGTTGAGCATTCTGCTACAAGATATCTCGTATTAAAATTGTACATATTTTAAATTTATAAATAACTCTTTTAAATAGTCGATAACCTGTACATATTTCTTGTGTATAAATTCATTAACTATTTTTTTTACTTTTCAAAAAGATTTTTATCAAGTAACATACTTATAGAGCAGTACAAGCACCTTTAGTTAAAATTGGAGGAAGTAAGAGGGAAGTTAAAAAAAAGAGTTGAAGGAATACATATGAATAAGAGTCTTGCACGAAAGAAAGGGATGTCGAAAGTTTGAAGGAGAAAGGGTCAGAAAGGGAAAGGATGCGTATAGTGGTGAAGGCAAGTGCGAGGTCAGTTTGGTTCTTGTCACATTCTTGTCAAGGAGAAGAGCGTGCCGCGTCAATCTCTCGGACGCTCTCCTTCTTTCCTCATTTCGAGATCTTTCGTGATCCATCTCTCTCTCTCTCTCTTCCTTTCTTTCTCCTCTTTCTCTTTTTTCCTCCGGATACGCGATTTTGTGCGTGTACAACGATCCGCATCGCGGAATCAGGTTAGCCCCTCCGTGTCCCGGCTTGGAGAACGGATGGATGGACCGACAGTCCGGACAGGCGGAAGGAGATGCGTCGGAGAGAAATATAACCGAACGGCAGCGAGCGCGCCCTCTGTACAGGGTGTCCTGAAATACGATTTCAACCCAAGATACTGATTCGCTATTAAATTTCGAGGCAAAAAGTCTTTGAGCGTTTTTCGATCCGAACAAATCTCGAGAAGTTATTCACGATTCAAGTTGAGCCAATCAACGCCTGACACGTGTGCGTGGTCACGTGACTGGGGTGCTTCCGATTGGCTCGCACTTAACGTCGAGTAACTCGTTAACGGTGTGTCGGATCGAAAAACGCCCAAAGACTTTTCGCCTCGAATTTTTGTCGGGAATTCGATTCTATTGGATTCGCGATCGAATTCTGGGACACTCTGTACACTTCGCGCATCCTATACGCTCTTTTCTTTCATTCTCCTTTATTCCTTCATTCCTCTTTTTTGCTCGTTTTTTCGCATCGGCCGAACAGGAGCTCAAGATCTGCCTCATTAGCTCTCGCCTATATCCGCGAATGTTACTTTTCCCACTGTTCTTTCGCCCTGTGGACCTTTGCGAGAGAAAAAAAAAACTCACGTCGGAGAAGACGGCGCGCGCTGAAGATTCTGTCAACGCAGCCCAAACGTTCGTCAATCACGACTCGGTAGCTCTCGTGCTCGAACTCTCCCTCACGTCTCTCTCTCTCTCTCGATCTTTTCAGTCCACGCACCTTCGAACGATTCACCACGAAAAATTAGCGAACAAATTTCTTACGCATTTCCCAGATTTTGCACTTTCATTTTTTTTTGTAAAAATTAAATATACAACGTTGAAAATGAAAAATAAAAAAATGTATGAAAATGAATTATGAAATTCTCATATTTTTACAAAATATTGTTCATACACGTTTGAAAAAGTACAACGTAAAAAGTGAACAGCGAATAATAAAACCGCTGAGAAAATACTAAAAGATAATAATGAATGGTTCGTTGTTTTATCGTTCATTTATTTTTTTTTTGAAATAAAAATAAATGCCGGCTTATGCAGATGGTGAAACATAATGCATGGGGCAGGACGGATGGTTGGATTCGAATTGTCGAAGCGAGAGTCTCTCTTGTTCGGGAATAGCGAGCGAAAGAGGATTTATGCCTCTGCCAGTTGAGACGTTTGCACCCGAGAGAGATTGAATACGACGATACAAAAGAGGCTACCGTGCCACGCATACCACTTTACCAAAATACATATATACACATATAGGAACACTACCCTATATGCATAAATCTGAATCTAAACGAGATATGCAACATGCAACGGTGCATTACCTTGGGCGCACGTTAAAAGTTGCAAAAATTGCAGCCGATCTCTTGTGAATTATTGTTAACTTTTGTACTTTTTAACCATTAGAAAATGTACCTTTTTTATGCTACATTGCTGAGAGAAAAGAATGGTAAATTCTACTATGTAAAAGTGATAACTATTGTTTAAAATCTATAATATAGTTGTCATTTTATGGTTAAATTTATACTTCTTGAATTTCTTTAATTGTATTTTAACTTTTTTAAAAAATTTTTCACCTGCTGCATTGAAACTTTTGAAATATTTTTATTGTTATTCAATTAATTTTAATATAATTTTGAATATGGTTATTAACAAAAAGTATCTGTAGTTTTGAAAATTTTATCGTTTTTTTTATAACAAAAAACAATTTCTGACGAATAATTTTTCTCATACTATACTTTTTTGTTAGTCTTCTGGAAATGTTTTTGTTGTAATTATTTTTACGTTATTTAAAGTGAATTCGTTTTTTATTCCAAATCGAGCATTAAACGTGCAACAACGCGGCCGCTTTTTCTAATTTAATATTTTTGAATTTATATTATGCACTTCTTCTAGATGCTTACTTCATATAACTTCGCATAATGTGCTCTATGAAATCCCACTAACACTCGGTTGAAGTTGACACTCACTCAACTGAACACATTAAATTGCAACGAAATGTTTTTCGGTAACGAACTACTTTGCAAAACCCGACACGTCTTACCCCGACACTTTATTGCGGCCTACTAATTTCAAATTGAGTCGAAAATGCAAACGATCAAGACTTTGCCCGTTTTTTCACGCGACCTCGTCCGATCACCATAGAAACACTAATGACCGAGCGATTAATGAAAATTAGAAAAATTTTTTTCCTCGTTACGCTCCACGAATTTTCTCTCTCTTTTCTTTTATATTTACGATCCCCGAACTATTCAGGTATATTTTGTTCAGGTATATTTGATATAAATAATAGAAAATTATGTTACAAATTTTTTTCACATGAGTTGAGAAAATTCAGCGTGCCGATGAGAATCTCCAGATTTAGTTTAGTTTCGATTTATCGTGTGTTAAATAACGCTTTAATAGAATATAATGACATCTAATAATATACCTCTGGTTTGGTGCATGACAAGGGTACTGATTTGGTTCAAAACGTGATTGCGTTCGCGACCTTGATGCACTTCAATATTGATATAAATTTCTGTGACGAACCTTTGCATAATTCTTTTAGGATCAAATATTTTTTAAATAATTTGTGCAATAAATTTTCAAAGTCGTATAATAAGATACAATTTTGAAGAATTTATACAAATATTGGACGCAGGGTGAAAAATGGACAGCGAGATTCAAATATTTTCGATGTAATAATAAGAATAAGAAGAAGGAAGCTCGAAATAATTTTGAGCTCGGAAGGGATAAAAAGGCTCGAAGCGTTTTCTCGTGGCCGGGTTATTAATTCGCGAAGATACTTTTCATTCGGTCCCTCGTTTCGTTTTCTCGGGCGCTCTTTTTTTGCTCGCGGTTGGATTATTGGGTTGCGCGCGGAGACAGGATGCGCTCGGGGCCCACCGCGGCGAGTCCCGTCATCGCCAATCAATATGCTAACGAGCGGATTTTCGTCTCGAAAAATAAAAATTGAAAAAGAAATGAGAAAAAGAAGCGGGAGTCCAGTCAAGGAAATCGAGAGAGCTCCGGATATGATCGCTGATCGCGCATTTCGCCGCCAGCGAAAGAACCCTTTCTCTCTCGATCTCCTCTTTTCTCCTCCCCTCCCATTTTATTTATTCTCCGCTCGCGTTTCATTTGCATGTGTACACTCCCGGCCCAGACATCCCTTTTCGATGTGAGTCGGCCAATTAAAATAATTAGCGACGAAGCTCAAACGGGCCCGCGAAAAAAACGTCACGCGCGAGAGAGAACGACAAAGGACAGTTGCCGTATGAAAATAAACACAGCAATTCGTTCAACTATCTCTATTATTTTGTCGCATTTTTTTATTTCATAGTATATACACGGAGAGAATTTTATTGTAAATTAAATTACTGTTCTTTCGTAACGTGGAACCATGTTGCCATCAGAAACAGTGCTGATTGATATAGTCAACTGATAAAAATACGAAAATCTTGTTAATTTTTACTATTGACCATAGTAAATTTTTTACCTGTCGCATCAGGTAGTGCCATAGTAAAAATTAAAAATTTGGTAACATGGTCCCACTAAACATAGTAAAATTGAACTCAAATCCACCACAAATTTTACGATAATATTCTCTCCGTGTAAGTACATTTTTTTCACACCATTGCTTATTACTCGACGCATACTCGAAAATATTTTCATTGATCGATGCTTTTTAAAAGTTCTTGAAAGCTTTTCGAGGTTATTTTGGTATTTATTTACCATCGTCGAAATATGCTCATCCCGATTTATCCATCCGTGAAATATTGCGATAATGGTATGAAAATTTTAGTTTTTTCGTATAGAATAGTCGAGATGGAATTTTTGCAGTTCGAATCCCGAGTGCGAGACTAAGTAACGAGTTGTGGAGATTTCATTAGCGAGGAGGCCGCCTTGAGATTATTTCAAAGAGATACGAAATTACCTGATTAGGATGAGAGAGAAAAAGTCATTAACTCGAGCGAAACTAATTAACGCCGGAGGCAGGCCGAGAGGGTGAAATTAATCGGGTAACGAGAGAGAAGAGAGAGAGAGAGAGATAGGAGAGGAACAAGGCTGTACCTGAGCATGGTTCAGATTGCAAAAACAAAAGGAAATATAAAGTTTTTCATTTTTATTACATTTTTAAACTGATTTGTATATTGATTTTTTATTTTATAAATGTGCATAGAAGAACAGTAATTTCACGAATGAATATTTTAATGTACGTGGTTAGTACATATTAAAGTATCGTACACTTAAATTCTATACATTTCTATATAGTGAGTTCTTGAAAATCCATGTTTCGAAATTGATAAATTCTGCTTAGAAGCTTCAAAGGTTTAAAATAAAAGTTTTTCACAGACATGCTACACCTTAAATTCGACAGCCACGATTCTTGTTCACATCTAGGACGAAATATGAATATTCCGGATGAAATCATATACTAAAATTCTAAAAATTCAGAGTGTGACAACTCTGAAACAATTTAGCGAACGATCTTCAAATTTGACAGACAAATTTTTTATATCGAACAAAAATGTACAGCTGCCTGTCGTCATTTTAAAAATAACTTTAATTTATTTTAGAAAAAGTCATATCGCAGAATATTAATGAAAAAAATTGAAAATTGCAGAAAAGTGATTTAGTGCAACGAGCTGAGAGTCCTGGGACGAGAGAAGCGGAGAGGAGACTGAGCGAAAAATGTCCAGTTGATGGCGTCGGGGTGTTCGTCAGCGTGGTTTCCGTACTATCAAAATAAGGTAAGGCTTATTGCGTTTATGCATGTATTCTTCGTTGTGCGCAGCGAGAGCTGTTTCGGATGTTAGCGAGAATAAGGTACGGGGGAGGGTTCGTTGGCGAGTCCGCTGTCGCGACTGTTGCGAGCTCGCGCGAGCGGGCGATACAATGGCCGGGCGAGACATCCTTCGGGCCCCGGCTCGCTCAGAACCGTGAAAGATGGCCAGGACGTATCGTAAATTTACGGGGAACGGAGAAGTCGCACCCTCTCGCCGCGAACTCTGCATCGCGTATTTCGCGTTACGGACAAAAGGCAGCAACTCGACGAGGCGCTCGCGATTGAAACGTCCCTATACTCGGCAATTCACGTTTTATATATCCGACTCAACGCTATAGCCATTTATCCCTAACGGCGAGAAAGAAAGCCCAAGAAAACGCGCGGACCCTTTGATTGATTGACGTATTGTCTCCGCTGCCTATATCTCCTTTTTAATCTTCTTCTTCTTCGTGGCTTTCCGTATTTAATGCCTCGCATGGACACTCGCTCGTCGTTTTAAAGTCGTCGAAAAGTTTATTTTTCTAGTTTTTTTTTTTCAACGATTTTACATACTTTTTGATCATAGACAAAAGACTGATCATAGACTATATTATTGTGATTAAAAAATAGGCAAAACATGCAGGAATATTTTTTATTCTTGTTACACGAATGAATATTACACTTTGACGAGCAGTTATATATTTTTTCTCGTCTTGTATTTCTGTACGAGATAGCTGATTTCTCGATGGAAGCATCGAAAGCTTCCCCTTCTCTTGGGAAATATGCCCGTTCGTTCGGTGAGTGCCGATGGGGAATAATTCGCAAGCTCGTGCCTCACGAACAAAACGTCTTGCAAGAATTGTGCGGATTCTCCGGAGGCTCACTCCTGTCGCTCCTTGTACCATTCCGACAGATGGCGTTCCAACTTTCCATCGAGAAAACGCTATATTGTACTGCACGATACTGTTTCTGTTGAATTGGTCAAATTTAAGGTAGTTCGATCATTAGAATATTTACATTCAAGCAATGAACACTATAAATATTGTATACACGAATATTTGATTAACCTATTTTTTAAATTTTATCCAAATTATTATTTCTTGTCATTCTCTCGGTGAAAATCGTTATGCAAACAATTTGTCAATTTTTGTTTCTTCTATATTCTATCAGTTAATCATATATTTCGCGTATACTTATATTTATCACATTTAAAGTTATTGTATGACTTTTTAATACAAAAATAACAGCGTATACGTATAAATTTTAAATGGAATCATTGACATGTCTTCAAAGAATAGATCGCACCATCCTAATCTCTTTCAAAGTTTTTCTCATTCATCGATCATCGTTCAAGAACGAATGTTTCTGTTTAAATTTTTACAATAAATTATTATTCGATGGTTGATAGTGACAAAAGTAATAAAATAGTAAAAGGGTTATTAATGAAAGTGAGCAAAAACGTAGAGAGGAAATTGATATATCCTCGAAAGTCGCTCATGAGACTACTTGACGAATAAGAAGAAAATAGATGTGCTTTTAAAATTTAGTACACGTGTAAGCGTCTCTTTTTCTCGTGTGACCGAGTCCCAGGAGTAAGATGAAGTCGCAAACTCGGATTATCGAAAAACTCTGCTAATAAAATGTTATACGAAGAGGAGAGAAACGCGAGTGGGGGGAGGAGGAGAGGCCATCGGGTTGGACATTTTATTGGTCTTTGATGGGGACTGACGCGCGCCCGGCTCCGTCAGCTTCTCGTCTCGTAAAGGGAGATCCCGTCAGTCTCATTCGAAGCATATGGTCTCCGTTTCAATTCGTGAGAAAGATTCACGATGCTTGCCGCGATATAAGATTTCTTCTTTTCGTTCTTTTCTCTCTTTCGCCGTTCATCCTTTTTATTTTTCTCCATTCTTTACTCTCTCTCTCTCTTTCTCTCTCCGCCTCCACGCAGTGATTTAATACCTCTCGACGATTCGATCAACAAATTGGATCATCGTCAATATCTATTTTTTTCCCGAATGCATCTTCGATCAGCATTTGTATCAATTAATTTAATACTCCTCTGTATTCTCGATTATTTTTGTCCCTATATTAACTATTGATTTTTCATATTCGTAAGCTGCTTAGTTATTGTACTTCGCGCCTCTTCCTCAAGATCATCGCGTAGTACCCCTACTCGCCGCTAGAGAACCACAGTTTCAAAGTCTAGAAACTTTTTCTCTCAGG